>UYYA01004783.1:0-65083 GCA_900624975.1 Angiostrongylus costaricensis | reverse complement strand
TCCTCTAACCCGAGTGGCTTCTACTTCGTAGCCATTGGAAATGGCAATTTTTCGTGCCAGGTTTTGCGAATCCTTACTTTCCTCTCCTCCTGTACCCCTTTTTTAGCCGTACGGTACATGTTTTTGATAAGTGCTTTTTTCATGTGTGAAGGATGAGAGGAGAGGCAGTGAACTAGAATGTTTTTACTATTTGGTTTGCTATACCATTTTGTTATACAGTCACTTTCTGAGAGCTTTATTTGGATGTTTAGGAATGGAAGCCAGTTCTCGGTAGGTTTTTCTCATGTAAATTTTATATACTCTGACTGTCGGTTTAACAATTCAAAGCACTCATTCATCTGTTCTTGTGTGGAACAGACGATGAAGCAGCCGTCTATGTATCGACAGTAGAGTAAGGGTCGGTGAACGATGGCAAGCCTTGGTGCTAAACGCTGCGCCATGGCGAACCCTCTAAATTGTGCAAAACATTTTCCAGACCACCTAAAGATTGAACAACTAAGACACTGTTTTAAAGGAGTCATTAGTTATGCAATCGGCAAGCCGCACATTTTTATTTTCTTTTCATGCTCTACGAGCAACTCGAGAATGGCTTGCATCGCGGAGTCATTGGACACATTGGTATAAAGTGACGTAACATCGAATGACTCAATTACGTGCGTGCTGTTTGGTTGTGCGCGCTTTAGGTGATCCAGAAATATTTTGGTGTTAGGTAGATGGGTTGGAATGAATTTTAGCAGCTGGGTTAGGATAAGGTTTAGGAACCACGTTATTCTATCCGTTGGCCCGCCTATACAACTTATGATAGGTCTAACTTTATATGATGATGGGTTCGTTGACGTAATATCATCAGTTGAAGTAAGCTTATGTGTTTTAATAAGCAAGTATAGGACAGGGCAAATCGGGTGTTCGTTCTTAAGTCGAGAAATAACTGAAGGCTCTAAACCCGCGGCCTTTGCCGTGCTGACCCATTCTTGAATTAATTTNCAACTAAGACACTGTTTTAAAGGAGTCATTAGTTATGCAATCGGCAAGCCGCACATTTTTATTTTCTTTTCATGCTCTACGAGCAACTCGAGAATGGCTTGCATTGCGGAGTCATTGGACACATTGGTATAAAGTGACGTAACATCGAATAACTCAATTACGTGCGTGCTGTTTGGTTGTGCGCGCTTTAGGTGATCCAGAAATATTTCGGTGTTAGGTAGATGGGTTGGAATGAATTTTAGCAGCTGGGTTAGGATAAGGTTTAGGAACCACGTTATTCTATCCGTTGGCCCGCCTATACAACTGATGATAGGTCTAACTTTATATGATGATGGATGGGTTCGTTGATGTAATATCATCAGTTGAGGTAAGCTTATGTGTTTTAATAAGCAAGTAAAGAACGGGGTAAATCGGATGTTCGTTTTTAAGTCAAGAAATAATTGAAGGCTCGAAACCCGCGGTCTTTGCCGTGCTGACCCATTCTTGATTCAATTTTCGGTATTGATTTCTGTATTCCTTTTCAGAGGATGTTCGATAGAGAGAAACATCACTGAGGTGCTCCTCTGTTATCCTAATATCCAACTGACTAGGAAGAACTACAAATTCTCCGCCTTTATCTCTAATAGAAAGTCTAATAGATTTTGAATCAAAAGCTCTCTAACCTGGCGCATACCACATTTTTGTTGGCTTGTGAGGTTGGAGCTTCTTTTCGTTTTTGGCAGTGATTAAGTATGCGGAGAATTTCGTCCGAAAATAACCGAAATGTAGGGTTCAATATCGCTATTTGGTAGCTCTTGTTTAAAGAATGTTCGGGGAAAGGCTCTAAAAAAACAGTGTTAGGCTAGAAAGGTTAGGTGAACATCAACGCGCAAAACTGTTCAGGCGTTTTGGATAAATTTCAAAAATCCAAAGGTGAACCGGGAAGACGAATGCCTCACTATCACGCGTGACCTTGCGCCCTATTTCAAAATGATATTTTGACCTCGGGATGTGTCTTGCTCGCGACCCCACGTGAACTACGTGTGAGCCAGTGCCACACGTAACATCACGGTGAGTGGCCTTTCTGTTCAATATGGTGTCTATTTGAAAGTTTGATCTTTATTAATACTTTAAGCTTTTTTCCGCCGAATAATAAAAATATTCTAATACAAAATACGTCCAGGCTCTGAGGAGGGCGAAGTCGCCGAAACGTCAGCCATCGATCAATAACATCAAAAACAACGACAACGACAACGAAGACCTGTACCAACCTCGCGTCAGCTTAAGAAGAAAAGGTCGTATCCATCTTTTAGTTTGAACAATAAAGAGATTTTTTAAACCATTATACCTACGTCTCGACTTGGAGCCTTTGAAAAGACTCAAGCAACAAACACAAGACAACGGGAGCCAAATCAGCAACATAGGCAGACGTTTTACACAACGAGAAACGTTCGTAACTACTCGCTTGGATTAAGAGCCATATACTATTGATTTAGTGCTTTTTATGGACGCACTTTTTGAACTTCGAAAAAGGTTACAGTCAGAAGCTTCAATAAATTGGAATCGATTATAGAACGTTAAAATTTCCAATTTGAGCAACGAAGAGACTATCCAGTATAACTTCGATAATAACCGCAAAAATGTTTTGTTTCCTAATTCATCAAGCCTTACACGTGCAATTCTAAAAACGTCGAAGATATATTAATATAATGGGAATGTGGGAACATACCATCTTGGCACATACTCAAAGCACGATCCAGCATCTGGTAGCTGAGAGCACACGATGTGAGCGTCGAAGGTTTTTGGCCTAGATTCTCTATCATGGCTTGTTGTCGTGGTTGTGGTTGTAGTCGTTGTTGTTGTTGTTGTTGACGATGTCATTGTTGATGGCGATGATGAAAACGTGACAGGCTTCATGGTTGATGGGCTCTGATGTGTGGTACTTGTTTTTGCTGTGGTCGAAGTGTTAGAGGACGTCGGCGAGGTGGTAAAATCAGCTGATGTAGTCACGGAAGCAATTCCTTTTGTCGTAGCTGATATAGCAGATGGCTTGGTTTTGCTCATAAGCAGCGGTACTACTGTGGTAGGTTCTTCTGGAATTCTCAACGAGTTTAATGTGTTTAGACAACTTGAAATTCCAATCGCCAAAAAAATAATTGCCCTAATAGTAGAAAAGTAAAGCAGTTTAGGGCTTTTCGCGTATTATTTATACTTTATTTGAAATAATTTGTGAGAAATTTGTCTATAAATGATTTACGAAAGCAATGTAGCTTAAAATTTTAGGAAATTCAGTTCACTTGGATACGTTCGGAAACCAGGGAACGAATAATTTTCCTGTTAAGGAGGGACAGTGATGTTCGGTTATACCGTTTTCCAGGGCTATCTCAGCACAGCGTTGTGGTAAGCTAGGATCTTCAAAGTAAATTCTCGAAATAGTTCCTGCATTTTAATAGTAGCGAATGGAAGTAAAATCTCCAGAATTCTCAGAATCCCTTCGATTTTTTACAGTTGTGTACTACTTACTATACCTGGCTAGAGAAATTCACGGCTAATTCACACAACGTTAGCCAATTGAGCGTAAATGTGAATATGTGATTAGAAGTAGACTTGAAGTAGAATAAAACATACCGAGGCCATCGATATCGAGTGTTTCCAAGTTACGACCGATTCCAACCGGCGAGAGAGGAACTGGTTCTCTTCCTATAGAGAAATTGACGAACTCTTCTGAAGAAAACGCTTCAAAAGAAGAAGGATTTGATTCTTTCGAGTGACCGCCTTTCACAGTCGTGCTGACCGCAGCAGTGCTGGTGGTTACGATGTAGCCTTTCGGTTGAATCTCGATCTTTTTAAGCGATTTCAAGGGAGGAATACGTGTGCTAGTGACTAGATGGCGCTCAATATGTGCTGGTGGTGGTTGTTGTGATGGTGATAATGGTGACAACATGCTATAGATGTCGAAAAATTCTGATTTCTCCACGTATTCTCCATCTTTTTCATAATCATTCGCTGAGTTCTTAGGGAATTCATCGTTTGTACTAGAAGCTAAATCTTCAGGTCTAAGCATGGTGTCCATGTTTTTCGATAAAACAGTGGTTTCTAACGTTGAAATCTCCTCTCGTCTTTCCTCGGATTCTCCATAATCGGAATCACTTTTTAGTGTTCTAGTGGATTCGTCGTCTACACTAAGAATATTACTTGCAAGTTGCTTAGGTAAGGTGCTCAGATTTTTCGACAAAACGATAGTTTCTAATGTTGAAGCTCTCTCTTGTTTTTTCTCGATTTCTCCATTTTCAGTACTACTTTTTAATATTTTAATGGAATCACCTTCTACGCTTTGTGGAAATTCTATAGGTAGTTTAGGCGAGATATCGGGATTTTTCACCAAAAGTGGCGTGCTTTCTAATGTTGCATTTTTTTCTTGTTTATCATCGAACCCTCCTTCTTCATCATAATCACTCTTCGACATCCTAATAGATTCATCTTCTATGCTAAGTGGAATTCCTAAAGGTCGTTGAAATAAAGGATCAGATTTTTTTGGAAAAACTATTTCCAATGTTACGTTTTTCGCGACGATGAGATCACTATCAGTGTCGAAATTGGCCAAAATTCTTTCTCCTTGTTGTTCTTTCATGGTGGAAAAAGTGTGAGCGGAAAGGTCTGCATTGCTGGAAACAGAGGATGATTTTGAAGTGCTAGATCTGCCAGTGCTATCAGTTACCATTGAAGAAGGTGCAGAAATGGAAACAACTGTGGACAAGTCGAAATCGGAACTGGACTCAACAAAGGAATTAGTAATAAGATGTGTGCTTGACTCTATGGATGCAGTTGAGGCAGTGCTCTTGAGTGCAACAGAGTTGGACGGTGTGAAGACGGTAACGCTTTCATGATATGGCGTGGAAGATACAGTAGAAAACAAGCTAGAGTTCAACTGATTACTTAACGGTGATTTTGACGTGGCGTTCCGCGCTTCCACCTCTTTGTCAAATGACATTTGTTCCGTTTGTGTTACTTTTGTAGTTCTATTGTTTTCCGATCGAGTACCTTCTATAATGCTACTGGACTGAATGGTGGTTGTCCCGTACGAGGTTTTATGTTCAAATTCTACACCTTGAACCGACTCCGTTATGGATGACAGTTCATTGTTCAAAGGAATGCTTTTAGAAGCTTCTATAAATTGCCGTGAGTCATTGGGATTGGAAGCCGTGGTGCTTTTTGTGCTAGGTGCATGTGAATCTATCACTTTGCTGACAATACTACCAGTTTTGGAAGAAATAAACGCGGTAGTGGAGGTAAAAGCTTTCTTTGTGGTCGTGCTTCTTGAGGTGGACGTAATAGCGGGTGCTGCATCTAGTGTGCTACGCTGTGTAGACAACACTGTTTTTAATGGCTGACCAGTGACGGTAGGAGAACGGCTAGTCATCTGTGCGAAGCGTGCTTCTGTGTCTCCATCTGATAATTCTGTGTTGCTGGTGCTGGCGGCAACATCTATAGGTATGAGGGAAACCTTGGCGATTTTCTTACCGTATGCCACATGCCCAGACACAGATTCTCTTCCAGAGGGCGATGGAGTTCGATTGTTTTCGACATCAAACGAACTCTGTGTGCGAAGCTGAGTGACGCCGGGGGCTCGTCGCGGAGTTTCTTGTATTTCTTTCTCACTGAGGTGCGCATTCTCCTCCACGTTGTCGTCATCGTCATCAACATCAACGTCAGGAGTAATGCCTGCAAAGTTACCTATAGGCTTAATAATAATTCGCCTGATGGAATGATCAGGTCGAAATCGCGAAAGACGATTAGTGTGCTGAGAGTCAATCAGTGCAGTGTTAACAAATTGCATATGAGGTAAAAAATTGTCGTATGGTAATTCATGGATTAGATTCATTTCGTTAAGTGTGTGCTTGGGTCTAATGCGTGTGCTGTTAGCGGGTAGTGCTCGAAAGTGAGGATATTCGTTATTAATGACCAGTTCACTAAGTTCTTGCAGCTCACTTGTACTTTTATCAGGCACTCGAACAAAAGGTGAACTGACAATGGTTCTATCCCGATTTTCATAACTGTATCTTTCCGTTAGGTTGGTTTCGAGGGCAGATATCGTTGAGTTCATAAAAGGTGCTGCTTTACGAAACTCTTTC
This sequence comes from Angiostrongylus costaricensis, assembly GCA_900624975.1. Lineage (NCBI taxonomy): Eukaryota > Metazoa > Nematoda > Chromadorea > Rhabditida > Metastrongylidae > Angiostrongylus > Angiostrongylus costaricensis. The sequence goes on along the minus strand of UYYA01004783.1, from coordinate 58,988 downwards.
GAATGACGCTCGAATTCTCGCAGTAGTTCGATAGGCGGTTCCTTTATATGCAAGTTCTGTGAAGAAGGCGAAGATTCAGGTTGATGTACACGAATTCCTGGAATTGTCTGGGTGTGGTATTCGCTGTTATCGAAGATAAAATTCTTGTCATTGGTATTATAAGGGAATTTGTTCCGCTCTTCCTCAGTTTTCCTCGTGGACGATTCTGTGTGTTGTGCATGAAATATTGTCATTTCTCCGCCTGTGAGTGTCGAATCCATTTTCTCCAATTTGCTTTTCCTTCTCATCATGTCGTGCTCTACAGGTGACATAAAATCTAGTGGCACTGTGATCGTCATCCGATTGTTGTCAGTTGTTCTTTTTGAGAAGTCACCTCTTCGAGACTCTTCCGACAATTGATGCTTTAAAGTCAATGGATAATGGAGATTTCTAACCCCAGGGAATGAAACATTCGTAATTGTATGGTTCCGCTTTTGTTCCCACTCTTCGCTCCTTCCTTGTTTGAATTGTCCAAATAATTGTTGACTACCATATTCCACCAAAGCAACTTGATCTGTTCGTTGCCGATTAATCTGAGACGATGAAGTTTTTGCCTTTAGTGGAGAAGGCTCATTTTCTACTAATTTTGAAGAGGAGCTATTTTGCATCAGAGTTACAATTCGCTCGAGAGATGGCGCTTTGTTTTGGTCCCTCAAAAGCTTGGATACTTCCCTTCTTGTTTGTCCTGATTCTATTCCCGTAAATGAAGTTGTCGACCTTCCTGAACTAGCTCGCGAAACTGTATTAGATTGCGTAGTAGTTGATAACCCAACAATGTGATGAGTTGACATTGTGAAGTTTTGTAGGCCTTGATCTATCACTTTTTGTAAAACGTTGTTACTCATTGCTTGGTAAATGACGACTGTAGGAGAGATGAATTTAGTATCGGGAACCTGCTGCTGATGCGCTGTAATCAGTGAAGCTTGCGGAGTAACTTCAACATGATTTTTCGCAAAATGTTTTGTAGACGAATGTGGAGCATTGGCATAAACTCGATCCAACTCTTGTCTAGGTTTTGTTGTTCGCGTAGAAGAGAATATCCGAGGTGACAGAGCTCGTGGTCCTGAATTTAAATCGTGAAAATTGGAGGCGGTGAATCGTGCGACGTTATCTAAAGTAATCTTGTCAGCGACGAACTGAAGATCCCTCTCTCGTCCTAAATGTTGAGAATTGTATGTAAAATAAGTAGGGTCAACAGGTGGAGATAATCCAGCAAGGTTGTTATTTTTTTGTGTATTGTATGTTTTAATTGAATTCATTTCGTAGACTAAAGGATAAGTTCGAGCAGAATGTAGTGAAGATGCTCGTTTAATTGGAGATTCAGTGGCATATGGCGAAAGTATTACTGCTGAATGGTTCCGAGCTGGAAAGGAAGAAACAGTGTAGTTCATAGACAGAACCGTTGGTGTATCGATGGTCGAGCTATTTGATGATTCATAGCGGAAGTTTGTTCGAGGCAGAACATCTTCCTTCGGCGTTAATATCGGGAAAAAGTGGAATTTGTTTAATTCAGATGCTTCTTCGAGTAAAGGACGTTTTTCAGAAAAGTCTGAAGATTGATAGAGCGGTGCGGCATGTACTGCAGGTCTTAAGGAAGAGCTGCTATCGATTTTGTTAACAAATGTGTGAGCGGTTGCTGTTGTTGTTTCTTCAAAGAATGTTTTAGGAATAGTTACTGCCTTATGTTGACCTCCGACTTGCGGATTAGTAGTGTATTTTGATGAAGGAATTTTCTGTAGATTTCCTAAATCCTGCCGACTGTTTAAGCTACTCCAAACCACATAAGTCTCTGGATAGTGAACAGTCGACGGTAAATGTTCATTGGATTCAGTTACATAGCTAGGACCCGCATGGGCTCTTACACTAGGGGGTAGATCGAACGGAAATACCGCCCGCAAATGAGTTGTTCGTGGAGGAAGAGTAACTGCTGGTTTCAGTTCTAATTTGCGAGTTGTAGAAACTTCGGACGTTAGTGCCTCAAATGGCTGTGAGGGCGTCGACATTGTTGTTAGGTGATGCGGTTGACGACGTCCGAAGAGCGCAGCAGCAGACGACTCTGAGTCCAGGATCTCAAGCACATGCAACCAAGGATTAGGTTCAGTCACCCGATCTAAAACAGTCTTCGGTGAGGAACGAAAACCTCAGCAGCTCGACAGTAAAGCATAGTTAGCAAGCACGACATGACGCCTAAGGACATGCGGATTGTGAAGCAGTGTAAACACATGAAGCAGAAAAAAACAGTATTAGTAAAGAAGACACATGTTTGAGGCGATATGTAGTGTTTAGGTACAACATTTCCACTCCCTGGTGTGAGAAACTGTCGAAAAATCTATTATTATTGTGAAATAATTGAAAATATCACAAACAAACAGGAAAGAAATCGTGCACACAACTAAGAAACATTACAAAGGAGAGCCGGATTTCATAGTTTACAACGACGCAAACCCTCTCCATCTTTTGAGTTGCCTTTCCTTGCTATTATAATAGCTTATTCAGCAGGAAGTGTATAGTTTTATGACATGAAACGACTAGGCGTGTAAAATCTTAATATAAGAATGTCGTATTTACTATTTCAAAAGGCAGATTATAGTTTGGATTGCTACTTTAATAATGTCGTTTTCCACAAAATTGTGCTACATATCAGCTACTGAAGTGGGAAATTAAAGAAAAAGTGAGCTTCAGTAATTTTTCTGTAAAAATGCGTCCTTTTTCTTAAGTCAAAATATATTCATACTGTAATGTAATGCTTATATACTTGGATGGCCTGTCTTCACTGATTGTGCAGACCCCATAATCTCCACTTCGGAGTTTTGTTGGCTTAGCCATTGTGGTTCCGCTGGATTCCTCGATTCCAATGGTTAGCCAGACTACGTTCTCCCCACGCTCGACACCGCCATAGGCAGTCGCCGCACTTGTGGATCACAGAGAGATTTGCAACCATGCCACTAGTTTGATATCAGGACAGTGGTGGATCTGGCATTGGTTCACTCTTAGCTGGGCTTCCTAACAGAAACGCCGAACTTCTCAGTTTGAAGGACCCTGCTAGGTGAATCCTCCATCGTACATTGCAGCCCGACAGCGATGAACATCTTCCAGCCACGATGAGGTGGTAAACCATTGGCAAGGCACTAGGCACTTTAATACAGGGGAGGTAATGCTGCTTCATCTTAGAATGCGGCGAACAGTGGGATTCATCATGCTACAGGGTCCTCTGGGAAGATGACCGCAACAAGTGCATACGGAAACTTAGTTAAATGTGAACTTATGTCCTTAATCGGTACATTCATTGAAGAACACTGATAATTGGCAAATCTCGGTGCTGGCCATGACAGCAAGCAGTTATTTCCACTAACGACTAAGAAGTGCTCAGATAGGGCTATGTCGAAGGCCAATGAATAACAAAGGAAACATTAGTTCCTAACCAGCAAAACAATAGTCAAACGGAAATTGTTTTCGACTCACATAATGCTTTGTGAAAACGGTTTATTCAAGAATCTGGATAAGAATTTAAGCTCAAAAGTAATGTTGCAGAAATTGTTTGCAATGCGGAAATCGCAGATGCTAAGGTAATAGCTAACAATCGTATGATGAAACGTTGGATTTAACAGCTGCTGAGAAAGACAGCATTGAAAATTAGGCAAACCGCCACCCTTGATAATGACCAGGTAAGGAATCCATGAAGGCAGTTCAAGCAAAGCGAATCGAAACATTGTAGTAGAATTCGGATAAAACAAGCCCTGGCGTTCATCATCCAAATTATGGTTCAAAAACGCGCATTTCTCTAAATCGGTTTCCATATAACATCTGTATGAATAGCCAATCCTTTTCTATGTCCATAAGATTCGACAAAGTTAAACACATGCAACATTATTCGGACGACGTTTTAGCTCCTTAGCCTTCTTCAGAACAAGAATGACTCGAGTCTATCTCCATAGTCCGTTCGTTTTCGCGATGTGGATCTTCGTAAACGCACTGAGACAAATTCAGTGAAGTTGAGCACCGTTCGAATGAAGTATCCTCACTAATATGCATATCCAAAAGCGTCATTCAGTTAAGTGATTAGACAGAAAAGGGCAGAGAGAGATAAAGCAACTAAATGTTTTCGGATACCCAATTTAAGCCGAGAGTGTTATAGTTATTTTCTGGTGATCCATTTATATAATCATCCGGTATAATTTTTCAAATCCTGGCCAAACCATTAAGATGGGTGTCCTCAGGAAATCGGCAAAACGCACCAGTTACTGGAACCTCCGCGACCATCATTATATCAGTGGATTTCCTTCTTGGGCATCAACATCTAATCAGACGTCGCAATACCAAGAAGAGCGAATTGGTGTGCGAAACAGTCAATCGTCCACCGTACTCAGCAAATTCATTTCTAAGTGGTCCACACTTTTTCAATCTACTCGAAGATTACACCCAAGAACGAATCAAAAACCATTCCGCTGTAAAAGAAAAATGGCTTCCATAAATCCCTTGTTTTCAGAGCTACAAAAATTCGTTCCACTAGAATAAGTGAACCTTGCTTTATTTACAGAAATCTGTACGTTATCATGGTTTTTATTTTGCTAGACAAAGTTTTTTTGCGATTATGTTAAACATCCATCCAAATCGGACACTTAATACTGAATAACTTGAGGAGTAGAAAAAGATCTAACATAGGCTAAATAGCGCTGCAATGCCCCAAACAGAAGCAATGGGGACACCCTGTTTTTCGTCGTCTAGAACTAGAACGATTTCACTAGGAAGGGCACAAAGAGCATACGGACGTTTCCTTGAATTCCGACCAATCCTTTGCAATGTTAGTTGAATACCGATATCAGGAACTTACGTAAGAAGCGAGCGCAGTGGATTTCGCATTCGTTCTGCGTGAAGAAATGGTTGCGATTGCCGGCACAACCACCATATTTGAATGGATGACACGTTCCATCCACAGAGTTGAAATACCAGCGGTCAACGAAATGCTTGCATGGACCAGGTTCCTAGACAATTAAATTGAATTCTTCCATTTCTGGAAAGGTATTGATTTTTGAATATGTTAAATAATAACTTAGAATTAGGTAGTAGAAAACGCAACACCGGCGATTTAGAAGTGTCTGTCTATTTATCTGGTCTATTTAATAAACGAAAAAAACTAGATGTCAACGCCAACATACAACACCTCAAGCACCATCTACCTATCCCAGTACTCATGAATATATGATAATACTTTAAACAACTCCATTAACGGTACACGGATAAAACAGAAAAAGCATAGAACACACTCCATTTGCACATACAGATTTAAAAAATAAAATTTTTTGAGTAAATATGGTCCCAACTGAGGATATCTCATTTCCCGGCAGGATGTAGGGTACCTGATTGTCTGAAGAGTAGAAACGCAACTCCTGGTTTGTTCTACACGAAATTCGATAAAGTTAGTTAACGACTAAATACTGTACTGTGATCGTCACTATTGATATTCATGCCCCCCAAAAACGTTTTCGTAAATATTTCATACTTAAAAGCTGGATAAGTAAAGATTTGTACTAACCACTGGTTGCATGCATTTCTCCTGTAGCTGTGCTGAAAGTGGAGGTGGCAACAGCTTTGAGTCGATTTCAATCTGCTTCGTCTGAGTCGATGGCACAGTAAGCGCGGATTCTAAAAATGATTTGCTGCTTTGAAACTACCAAATAAGAATGGAAAAGAATGGAACTCAGTGACTACTCTAGAAAACAATACGTTTCAATCGATATTATTCCGATTTCTAGGACAAAAACAGATATTGCAGAGAGCGTCAATAGAGCAAGAAGATTGGCTAAGAGAAAGGCAAAGCAAAGGCCTCAGTTGATGTGGCGGATAGTGCGTGCCCCTTGGTAAAGGGGCAATCGCAGTTTCGAAGCCAACCTGATGTTCCGAGTTTCACTCATATCTCATCATCCTTTTGGTTGTATTTCATGTCGTAGCCTGCCATTAAAATAAATGGGTAGTAACTAAAAGTTGAAACAAAAACACCATTGGTTTTTCCTTCAAAGAATTTTGAACTTTTAAAAGGTTCAAAAAAGTTTAGAAGATCTGAAAAAGAAGAAGAGGAGGTAAAGAAGGCATACTAGAATGAAAAAAGGCACGAGAATGAACAATGGAAACATGAACAAAAACATAAAAAAGCAGTAATGGCACTTCATTATGAGGATTCAAAATTGTTGGTATGAAAGCAAAAAAAGCGGGTAGCGCAATGCCAGTGATTCCGCTGATCGCTGAGAACGGTGCCGCCTCATCCCCCTGCTCAACAACCCTCTGTCCCTTCAGTGTCACGAAATTGTCAACGGTCTTCTCTAGGACAAGCCCACTTCCTCTAATACACATTGCAACGTCCCAGAACTACTATTGTAAAATTCCAAAGTGGATCGAGTCGACTAATAATCAGCGACATTCATAAACAAGATGAAAAAATTGGTGAAAATCCTTAAGTAGTAGCTGAACCCAAAGGCAAAAAGTTCGATGATCTTCATGAATTATGAATGCGAGGAAACCAATTGAATGCAATAAGTGCTGGGATAAGTAAATGTAAATATAATAAAAGGTCACGTTAAAAAGATATGAAAAAACACCATAAAAATCACTTAACGAATACTACGGAACGTTTGGCTGCGTCAATGAACCCCATTAAAAAACGCCCACCTTGACGGACACGGGCATCACTACTGGCTGGGGACGTAACACGCTTGGCAGTTGGTCCAGATGGAGGGCCTACATTATTCGGCATAGCAGGTGGCCGAGCACCACCCTGCTGTGGAGTTGTCTCCGTAGTACCACGGAAAGTGGAACGCGTTTGTTGCTCTACTGAGCTTTGGAAGGAATCGGCAGGCGGTTGACCACCGGTGTTTACTGACGACGGACAGACACAATCCTACAAGTATAGGCATCTCCTTTTCCGTTCAGAACACTGTTACTACAACGCATATAAGAAGTGAATCATGTGGAATCCTACCTTGCATCCTTTCCTGTTATTTATGAGGATGCACGGATCCTTGCATTTATCGACGCTTATTTCTGGACACGGAGTGGTACCCAATCCTGAATAGGATTATTTTACAAACCCTTCTTGTTGTCCATATTTTGTTCAAAAACTTTTTAGACATTACTCTAAATATTCTATTATAATAAGAAAGTAAATCGTTGGGAAAGAAATCCCTCTCTTTCCTCACTGCAGGGTCTTAACATAGCGTGAATTTCTTCTACGCCTTCTATAAACAAAGATAAATTGGTGTAGTTAAATTGCAACAGTAGGAAAGAAGAATTCTCAGGAACAAACTATACTAAAACACTGACTGTTGCAATATAAAGTCTCATGAATAAAGAAAGAATTTATGCGAAGAACGGAAAGTGTGAACAACAACAGTACCACACAGTTCTCAAGATCGACTTCCTATTTAACCTCGGCAATGGATTATAAATAGCGGAGGCGATTTTGATATAGATGTCGCTATTCTCGCAAAGGACGCCCAAACTTCAACGCGCAAACTTCTTGAGGCTTTTTGGATAAATACAAGGAGCCCTAAAATGAATAGCAGGAAGGAAAGCCCAGAGGTCACACGCGATCTGGCTCCGTGTATTCGCATCGAGTTTTGATGCGCGGTGGTGCAGTCATCAACCCTATGCGATTCTAATCAGCTGTTCTGACCTTCCTCACTGGAAGTCACGCAAAAAAAAGCGGTGAGTGTTTCGAGAAACTGTTGATCATGTAATTACCATAGAGTTTTTCGTCTTTTTCTAAGTGTTATTGAAGCCCTTGGCGTAGTAAATTGATATGCATTCTTTCTTTGATGAGCTTACACGAGGTTGATAATGATATTTATTTATTTTCGGCTAACGTTTCGACGTCTTCGTCTTCCTCAGAGCCGATGATCCGAGTCGATGGTCCATGCTTGTTGTTCGTCTCGACGTTGCAGCTTCGCCTTCGTGTCGAGTCAGGTCTTCCTCAGCGAGCCATCTTCTCGAATGAGGCATCCTCACTCAGTAATGTCCTTTTATACACGATGCTGATGGTGGATGTAATGATAATGTCCGGTGGTAACAACTTGTATTTCTTCCGGAAAAAGTAGTAAGTTGAATATCACTATACCCTTCCATGCTCTGAAGAAGACGATCGGAAACCTCAGCTACTGTTGTGATGTGTGTGTGTCTTTTGAGTGCGGAAGTAAGTAAACGTATGTTGCAGAACAACCACCCCCCTCAATTGTTGGCTGAACAACTTTCCACACACGTATAATTTCGTCGATAAGCTAAATCGAGGTCATCACCACATTTTAATTCGACCGACGTTTCGACTTCTTCGTCTTCATCAAAGCTGATGATAAATATGTGATAACAGCCTTGACTAGTTTATCAATAAAGTAAGCAACGTTGACCATTTAGATCGAGGTAAAATGAAACTTAGTTTACGGTGATATTATTTTGCTCATACTTCAAATAACAACTTTCCTTTAACCTTTGTATGACTGATCAATATTTATTCTTTCCAATAGGCCAATACGAGGCGGATGGAAATCTTATTTGGCTGAGGTTTCGGCTCATTTACCTTCCTCAGAGCCAGTTTAATCCGTGTCGATTTTGTGCAGTTCTTCTTTCTTTCGATGTGGGTCTTCGTCATAGCATCAAGTCAAATCCAGTGGGGAACGTTTTCATCAGCCTCATGTTGGCTTACCAATGATAAAATGCATGTTGATTACCAATGCCGAGGTTGTAGGAAAGTCGGGTTTTGAAATATTGTTACGCTATGTACTAGTTGATTGCGGTAACGATTGCTGCAGGACGGATTGTCTAAACAAATGAAGTTATTATCAACGGTCAATCCGAATGGCAGGTGACTGCTGATGGCACTGTTCGCTAGAAAACTAGCCGAGAAACCGTTAGTCCCCAGAAAGGGTAATAGCACGTTCGTTCCCCACCGCAGACACCTGCCGCTTGGAGTCTTGTAAACACCTCAGCACCTGGTTCATTATCGATCTTGTATCAACAGTATCTGGACATTTCAGACCACACACGTGCATCACTATTGCAAAGAAGTGAATCGAATGGAAGGTGGGCATACATCCGCATCATATGTTAGTATGATCTATCTAATCGGTGAGCAATATTAATGCATTTGATAGACAACCGCGCTCCGATTTCAAAAAACTCGCCCTAGTCGTATTGTACAGCCGATAGAATTGTTTACGCAAATTTTACAGATGAGCTAAAAACCCATTGATTGACCCCATGAGGATAAAGAGCTTGACCCACTCGTTAAGTGTCATGTCCTTGAGGCTGAATCAAAGCAATGGAGCACTTATGCGGTGTCATACCACACCTTATATTCATCTAACGTTATAACCACTCGGTAAGTAAGATTGAAAGAAAACACCATGAGGATACCTGGCGGAACTGGTTGGTTTACTGGTGGACAGCTACAGAACGGGCAACCATTGCGATCATTGACAATTTGGCAGCTTGCCAAATCACACTGTGGATTTGGATTGCACAATTTCTTCACGCACACATTCCGACATTCTTGTACTGTCGCAAAATTGTTGCCATTGCCTAAAATTGCTACGAGTTCCAAAACTACTACAACAAATACAATGATGACGCTGTATCTTCCTCGTACGGAACGAAATTGAAGTGGCTCACATCGAACGCGATATTAAATGTCTTTGAAGATCTAATAGCATCACAACGCACTCATGAATAAAGGATAAAACCCTCGGCATTGATCAATCCTTGAGCGAAGCGTCACCCATTCGACTTCAATAAGCATCGTTGGAAGTGATTGAATGCATATCTCGCCTTTACAATGACTCGCGGTGGCCTACTGATGTATCGAAGCAGTGCGCTGCTACCCTCCCAGACAAGTCTGGTACCAATCTCCCAACCCCGAAAGGGTGGAAGGCTTAGTGAGCCTGGGGCGCATGGATCGGTCCCATGTGCATGGCAGGGCGGCTCCGACCACTGCACTACTATTACGCTCTTTAACACATGCAATTATGTAATTACAGAAATACAGCACTTGATGTTTCAGTATTTAAGACCTTAAAAATAACTATGGTAAGAAGTTTTAGTGGATAAAAGAGATGAACGAATAGAAATCTGAATAAAAACAGGGAGTAACTCAATTATTTTCACATTTACTATTGTCATTCTCTTGACCAGCATATGGTTTGGTAGACGAAGACCTATAGTAACTTTTGACCTACAAACTTATGAAATAACAAAAATTACTTGTATAAACGACAAAAATAATGAATACTAATCTATTCCTCGCAGCGATTTACCGCCTCATCGTGACTAGGAGATGTTCTTGGGTGTCCGACTGCGACGTACAGCGGGCGTTCATCCTCCCGGCAGTGTTTCACAGTGGTTTAAGAAAGTGTCCGGCGCTTCCATTAGGAAGCCGAACTAAGAATAAACCAATACCAGGATCCACCACTGTCCTGGTATCAAATTAGTCGTATGGTGGCAAATACCCTCTGATCCACAAGGGCTGCGACTGCCTGTGGTTGTGACGACCTAGGGCAGACTTTGGCCAGGCTAATCTCAGGACTTCGGGAAACCACAATAGCTAGACCAGCAAAGCTCCGAAATACGGAAGTGCTGAAACCAGGACAACTAGTGAAGACGGGCCATCCAAGTAGTAACTGCTAATTTATTGATTTATTAATAATCTATGGAATAGTGAATAACAATCTATGGCTATCTAAGGAACATTCGTAATTAACATTATAAACACTTACAAATCACCTCTGCACGTTTGAGATGCGATGCTGGGAGGATTATATGAGTATTGATTACCTAAGCGGTCCGATAAACACGTGCGTTTTCTTTTTGCTACACAACTACTGCTCTTTTTTCTTTCTTCGTCTTATTATCCCTTATTTTTTGTGCCAAGAAATCTAATAAACTTGTTTACCACTGGCAAAATTCCTTTATTAGAGAAATGCTTCTCAACACAGAGTCGAGGTGTCTTAGGTGCAATCTGACGGACTTACCTCCACAACCTCCATACGTGAACTGTCGGCAGTCGTTCGTGAGCTTATCGTAGCCAAATCGGACAAATACACCACTACATTCGCCCACTTCGATGTCGTGTTCGCAAAGGTTTCCAGGTGAGAGAGCAACTAGAATATTCTCAAGTTCAGAACATTCGTAAGGAATGATATTGCTATTGGCTCAAAGCACCAAAGAAAAGGTCAAAAAAGGTGTAGGTCAAAAGCAAGCAGTGCTTGAAGACTGCGTATTAGAATATCAGCATTTCAAATTCAAATTTTTCGTGCTTTTTAATGAATGTTTTATAATATGGTAGTAAACTTGTCACCATAACTACAAGTGTTTTTAAGGATTAGGTAATGGGTAGATTTACATGCAAGAGTATACGAGAATAGAATACAAGATTGCTTTTCCATGGTCCGAGGGTTTTCTATTATAATACAACGAGTCCAAATCCAGGAGTGTAGGAGCCTAATGCGGTGTCATAATTTAGGTCACCGCTAAAGTGTTGCTGCCGATCATGCCCAACACACCTATTACACTTAGGTAGCACGTGAACCCCCGTTATGGTTATCGCGGGTTCAAAACTCATCTAGAATTTCCAGCTTCAGTGAAATCTCAGCATCCTTGTGGTGGTATTTCACATAGTAACGTACCACGGAAAGAGGAGGAATAGGCAGCAAATAAAAAGTAAGACATTGTGATTCCAACTGCAGCTTCAGCTTAGCAGAGTTCAATGGTGATCTGTGCTCCCCAGATCATTTACGTCGAGGTTTGTCCACTTACAGCACCTATAGAGCAGAAATTGAATGAAAGAAAGGCAAAGCAAGGGCACCGATTGGTGTCGGATGGGACGTGAGCCACCGATGAGGGTAGTCACAAGTTCTAATCCTTCTTTAAGTCCCGATTTTTTCTCACATCTCAGCATCTCTGTGGTTTTATCACTATGTCTTCATATGCTCGTTATTTATAACAACATTCACACTATATGTTCTGCCGTCGATAACGTCCATTTGATTGAATTTCAGAGCACTGTGTCATTTTGACAAGAATCACATTCACACTGACATTTCAAAATAGTTACAGCGATGAAAATAGCGGAGGGACAATTAGAGGGATGATGTTCTACAAATTTCTAATAGGTATTGTATTACATTTCATGTTTTATATAAGGATTTGAAAGGGCGCTTGTGGTGTAGTGGTTGGAGGCGTCTTGCAATACACATGGGATCGATTACCCGCGTCCTTACCCACCAAGCCTTCCATCCCTCCGAGGTCGACAAATTGGTACCAAACTTGTCTGGGAGGATGGGAGCACTGACTTGATACATCAGTAGGCCACAGCGAGTCATTTTAAAGGCAGGATATGCTTGCAATCACCTCTAACATTCCTCGGTGAAGTTGAATGTATGGTGTATCCCTCAGAGGCTGATCAACGTCGAGAGCTTTATCCTTTTATCCTTTTATAAAAGGATTCTATACAGCACTACACATAAGCTTAACTGTCATGGAGAAAACCTTGAAATCAAGCAATGGACACGTTAAGTTTGTTCTACGGCTGGTCTAGGAGCACTCTGTTAAAATTCTGATTTAAAGTGGTGGCTGTGTTAAAGTGAGACGCTCTCCTTACGTGATGAAAGCGTTTACATGAAATTGTTCTGGTTAAAACTGTTCAACTTCAGCACATTGGTTGGATGCCATATTTACAACCATACGCATTGATTTCGTTGCAAAGCGGATGGGTAGAGTTCGTACAATACTCGTTGATTTTTTCCTGAACTTTGTTTATGGTTGTTCAACTAGCTGAGTGAACTTTCAGCGATTTTCTTTTGTATATCCATAGATTCCGTGACACATTTCATACTCGGCATTGCTTAAGAGAAACCATTTTCTACAATTCCTCCGAACGGTTTACCGCCTCATCGTGGCTGCGCGGTGTTCGTGGGTGTACTGCGATGTACAACGGGAGATTCTTAATCCCGGCTGGGTCTCCTAAGCTGAAAAGGAGTCCAACCTTTTCATCAGGAAGCCTAGCTAAGAGTAAACCAATACCAGGATCTACCACCGTCCTGGTATCAAACTAGTCGCATGGTGGCAAATCTCTCTCTGATCCACAAGAGCTGCGACTACCTGTGGTGGTGAAGACCTGGGGCATACTGTGGCCAGGCTGACCTCGGGATTCCAGGGAACCACAGTGGCTTTACCTGCAAATCCCCAAAAAATGGCGATTGTGATCAGGTCCACACAACCATTGACGATTGGCCGTTCAAGTATCAAGTATCAAATAAGTATTTTCTACAATTTAGAAGGTACAAAAACGTGTTTTAAGACGTGTGTGATATTGTTTGTTTTCTCCTTCCTTGCTGTAAGTACAGAGAACAGAGGAACCATAGCCTGTGAGGAGGGTGCTGAGATGTCACTGCTATAGAGGAAAGGTTACTCTGGGCTGCATGCATTGAGCCAGATTCATCTCGTGTGCAGCAAAAAATGGCCCATATCGCCACAGCATAACTATCCCAAATTTGATGCCTTTGTAAGTGCTACAGAGGCACGAAAATGATAGAATAAATCAATGAGATAAATCATTGATATAGTAAGAACTTTGAAAACGATAAGGAGGTAATGAATTTGAAACAGTTTTTCCACCTTTTTGACATTTAATGCGGCACTCCGCAAGTGTGGCGAAGTTGTTTCCGTTACCGCCACATCCTCCGTATGTGAACGGTCGACACTCACCGGACTCCGTATCGAAAGCGAAGCGCTGCAAAAACATTAGTTAGAGTGAAACTCGAGGAAAAAGCTCGTCGTTCAACTTCAACGAACAGTTCACCTGGAAAATACCGTTGCATTCTCCAGAGTCGACATCGTGCCTACAAACATTCGAGTTTTCGTCATTACTGACGACAGGTGAAGCTGTAAAATGAGCAAAGTTGCTTTCAACAATAGTGATGCTAAGATATTTACGAAACTCTAGACCACAAGTATTTGCGGTGAGAATTGAACCCGTTATTACTATTTCGAGGGCTAAAGTGTTCACCACCACATAATGTGGGTCGTTCGCTTTGCCTTTCTCTCAGCCCTATTTTAACCAATAGGTGCTATCAGCAACAATCCGTCAATGGCATTGATCTGGTGAGCAAAATTGGTATTGAACCCAGATAAGTCGAAGATATGCGTTTAGTTCTTATTCATTTTCTGGATATTCTATCTTCTTGTTTCTCATTGTGTTCTTGCTACCGTTGATTTTTAATTCAAAGAATGTAATATAACACTTTTTACAATGGCATTGACGCCAGACCGCATATCTCAAGCAACCTGGGGTAAAAATTTGGTTTAGTCGAGCTACGAAACCTTCTCCATACACTGTATTCATCTGACCGATTTCCCACCAATTAGAATCTAGTCAAATAACTCCAGTTTTCGCTCAGCGAAGGAATCTTTTGAGAGCCGCCGGACGAATTTTCTTTTATAAAGTTCGTGTTTTCATAGGTACCAACCTGGATGTATTTTGAAGTGTTTGAATTTCCAACAATCACTCAACGTCGAATTATACAATAGATTTAAAATGCTTGTACTTTACAGGCTTTGGCAACTTTAGGAACACTTAGTAATTTCTTCTAAAGAGTATGACTGACCTTCCTTATGGCAAATCGCTAAACATTCTTCACGGCTCGCGTAGTTGTTGCCGTTTCCTTGACATCCAGTGTAAGTGAAGACGTCACACACCTTAATCATTAAATAATGCAAATGTTAGTAAAATTGTCTTGGTATCCAAAAAGCTTTTCTTCTGTGTCTTCAAAATCTCTTAAAAATTGGGTATCAATCACATTGTGCAAATTATGTTTCTGTTTTTCTTTAATAGAGATATGTTTCCGGCCTCTAACACACTTTTGCGATTCAGTCACTAGCACTTCATAAGTATTAATGACCTCTTTATGATTTCACTTCAACGTTCTTACCTTATTCTCATTGTCCCAATACCATCGAACGAACTGTCCACGACAGTTTCCCGGATCTCTTGGATGAAGACAACGGTTCACTTGAAAATAAATTCATTAGTGCTACATTAATTGAACTGTTTCATAAGAAGCATTCTGGAGTTACTCTAGTACTACAAGAATTTAACGAAACTAAGTGAAGTGTTTTAGTGAGCAGTTAATGTGCGAGTGCCACTGTTATACACCAAGTTCACATGCAACCATTTGCGACTATCAAAATAGACTTCTCAATACTTCTTATCGTTGTAATCGTTAACCGTTTCGTGCAATTTTAAAAACGTGTTTTGTAATCTAAGACTCTCGGTTGTAAAATAGCTTTTATAAAAAAGTAAATGTGAAATTAAAGCCATTTAAGTAGATTTCGCTCTTACATTTACATTACTTTGTTACATCCGTAGAGTGGAGCCATGAAATCGAAGCTCTGTTCCTAAAGAGTTTATCGGTATGAGTATGGATTATCAAAGCAGAGGACTTCAACTTTTGTATCAAGTAGCAACTGTGTGCATCTACGTGACGGTGCTGGTGTAGACGTTCATGTATGAGCTTCTTCAATGGGTCACCTAGTGTTCTTCTCTTAAGCGACGTGTGTGGATATCAAGTGAACGGCTTTGAAATATGCTTTATGCTTGGCATATTCACCGAATTCTGTAGCGTTACGAGATTACCAGTATTGCTATATGTTCCAAACTGACATTACATGATCTTTTCAACGATGACAGGTAACTGTTGAAGTGTTCTGTTGACTTGTGCTATTTTCTTGGTCCATGGTCTGTCTTGCATAATAATGAGATCTCGAATTTATTGGGCAGATTTAATCCTTTTTGTTTCACTGTTGTGTCCGAAAGCTTCCATGGTTTGTTCGAATGAGAAAACGCTGTTGTTCCCAGCTAATTAATCGACACGTGGGTTTTTAGGTCATAATAGTCCCAGTTTGAAGAAGTATTAGTCCACTAAAAAGTTTGTTTTTTTCACAACTGTCTCATAACAGTAGAAACTAGCAGTGGTGGAGTAAAATAATAAATAGAAATAAAAGAATTTCAACTTAAACTGAGGTCTTTGTTTTTGGCGTTATTCATTATAGCGTTCTAGTAACTGTCGCATTTCATTGAAGGCGACATGCAGTGCTTCGGTTTGTGTGAGCTGACTGCCATAGTGATGTTATGTTACAATAATGGTTAATCAGAGATAGGTTTAGTTCGTTGTGGTGAACCCGCCATAACTGATGCAGGGTTAAACTGATAAACTCGGTATGCTTTTCTTGGAATTCTAAACCGATGATTAAGAACATGCAAGCATCCTTCAGCTTCTTATTGAGATATCGCTTTATTTCGTCAGGTGAGTCGGGAAAACGTGACGGTGCTGTTACACAAGGAGGGCGGAAATCAGGCCGATACTTGTAACCCAGTGATTTACTACTTTATCATGGCTAAGAGGATCTTGAATGTTAAACTGCAATATACAGCTGAGATTGACCCCACCTTTTTGCAATCTTTGGAGTGAAGCCCGGGTAATCCTAGGCACAACAGAGTCAGATGAGTGCCCCAAAGCTTAATTTTCTCTAAAAAAAGCGCTTAAAATTGCTTCCGCGGTAATTATCGTAGCCACAAGCATATACAGTCGCACACAGTTTATACACTTTACCCTACTCACGTGAAAATGGGTTTGTCAGATTTGTGTTAACATAACTACTTCTCAGTTACTGTGTCCAATTTCGGGATCTTTTAGTTACCCACCACGAATCTTGACAGAATTGTGACTACGTAAAGTGATGCTGTGTTTTTTGGCCGCCGAATGCACCATATATTTTCAATGATGCTGAGATATTTGCAAAACTACGGACCGCAGGTGTATGTGGTGGGAAACGAACACGCGCTGTTGTTCTTACCGGGGAGCAGCGCACTTCACCACCACACCATCCGGGTTGCAAATATCTCAGCATCATTGAAGTTATATTTCACAATGTATACTCTGCCGTTAAAAAGAATATGCAGTAAATAATACGTTAAATGGCACCATATATTATTGAAATATTAAAGCGGTTGCCGTTACAATGATAATTCTTCGATAGCAATTCCCAAGACCGACTGTCTATTCACTGCGGTATTCATTGATAATTCGGTGTTTTTCATCAATAAGGAGACACGTGTTCTGGCCCATTTATTGCTCTGTGCGTCTGCTAACCACCAACTGATCGAAATACTTACAACGAATAAGCGGTGGGTATTTAAATGAAGCTGTTTCTTATGCGAATACAATTTACTCGTTAAGTTTTATCCGCTAGGGTTATGAAAGTGTTTGGCTGAGTAGATCACATCTCAATTTGACCTTTCCAGGCTCTGAAGAAGGCGAAACCTCCGAAACGTTGTATTCTAACAAAACCAACCTCGTGTCTACTTATTGAAGAAAAACATCGAATTCTTCGGTAATTGGATAACCATGGATTGGATCTATGAGTAAAGTTGTGCAGTACTGTATTATACGATATAGTGGTTTATGCCGCAACCCTTTAGCTATGCGAACATCGCCCCAGGTCTAGTCTTTTGTTACATGTGAACGTGTTTTTGATAAGTGTTTTGCAACTGGAACAGTTGTTATAGATGGTAGTATCTGGTGAGTGCGCTTGTAGCATGCGTGATATCTCAGTTATGTTTTGTGTTACGAAAAGCAAGATTACCGCCATCAGCCGTGTTGTCCTCACTACCTTCCAGTAGCGACATCTCCGGAATTGGTGGAGCACGTGTGTATGTGACATGGACTACTGGCGCCACAACTTTAGCTTCAGTACTCAGCTTGTTCGCCAACTGGAGTGTTGAAGATCCCGTTGACAAGACTCCTACTGGCACCGTGGCAGTGGTGGCAGTGGCAGCAGTGGCACCAGTGCTGATCGATGTCGCAACCGAAGTACGACTGCAATATTTTTGAAAATTTTGTAATCTCCTAAGCTCAAAACATGTTTTTCGTTATCAGTGTCAAGTCGTGCCTACTTTCTACTTATTAGACTAATTTATTTATGTAAGCAATGGGGCGCGTGTAGCGCAGTAGTCGTAAGCGCCTTGCAATACACATGGGGTCCATCCCCGCGTCCCAGCCTCATCAAGAATTTCATCCCTCCACAGTCGTCACTGGTATCAGAGTTGTCTGGGAGGATAGCAGCAGTGATTCGATTCATCGATAGGCCACGGAAAATCATTGTAAAGGTCATATATAAATTCAGTCACCTCCAACGATGCTTAATGAAGTGGAATACAAGGCGCATCCATCAACAATTGACCAACGCCGAGAGCTTCATCCTCTATCCTTTATGTAGGCCACGTAAACAGTAGCGCAACTCCTTTTATATTGTAATCTCGTTTTGCTATCATAAAGGCAGAAATATTGAAACGCCATGGTATTCGTTCTTATTATAGTTTATTGATCTACAGTATATGCCCTTCTATAGCAGAAACAAGACTGAAATCAATTTTGTAAGCTAGAGCAATTGGCTAAATTATAAGGTCTTACAAGACATAGAATGCCTTATATTGTTTCCGGTTATATAAATGAAAATATGAAAAACCTGAGTGCAATCGTAGACTGCTGGTCGACAAGCTTTCCCAGTGTTGTGAGTTCCTCAACTTTTGGGCGATTAGACGGTGTTATTCGTATTCCCTGCGTGGTCTTGAATGAGAAGGATGGTTGGCGACCGATTGTCACGGTTGGAGTAGTCCTCGTGGTGATCGGCATGCTTTGCTTCACTAAAATCGGTTGTTACTTCATCCAGACCATAGCACTGCAGTCTACCTTAAATTAAGCAATAAATTACCTTTTATAATTCCACAAGTCGATTCACATTCTTCGACCTTTTCGAAGTTGTTTCCGTTACCTTCGCAACCTCCCCAGAAGAAATACTTGCATTCCTAAAATAGTTCAGGTAAAAAGAACCAAACGAAGTCTTTCATATCATGATCTCTCTTTCCGGTGGCTCGCACATTTCACACTGCACCACGGAGGCCCTTGCTCTGCTTTTCTCTCAGCTAGTTTTCTACCTAACGATGCCATCAGAAATCAACCGTTAGCGGGATTCATCTGGGGAGCACAAATCGACATTGAACCCAGTTAAGCTGAAGCTGCCGTCGAAATCGTAATGTTGCGTTCTATTTCCTGCGTACTATAGTTTTTCACAGTAGAGTATGATCTGGATTACTAGCTGAGAGAAACGCAGAGCAAGGGCCTCCGTGGCGCAGGGTGCGATGCGCGTGCTTCCGGAAAGGGAAATCGTGGTTTGATCGAGCCCGTCGTCCATGTTTTGAGAATACTGCAGCATCGACGTGGTTGTAATTCACGTCATACGCTGCTGTGAAAAATAATAGTAGGCAGAAAATAGAACGTTAACATTGAGAAATAATCACTTATGTATTTGTTGTATTATGCACCGTGCTAATTAGCAAACTATTACGATATTACAGCATCTTAATGTGTAACGTGTTAAATGAAATATGTCAATGAGGTGATGATAGGAAGAAAGCAAAAAAAACCGTACACACATTCTAAAAACCGTATATTCTATTTAATCAATAAGTATATTTTTAATGTGAAAGGTTCGCAGCAAGTGTTATACTTGTGGGTTTCCTGTAAGACAGCAAAGTGTTAACCAGCTTTATCTTTAGTTTTATTTACCTTTAGTTCGGCGTTGAAGTAAAATCGAAGTTCGTATTTGTCACATGGGCCACGGTCCTTCGGCAGAGAACATACGTCGTCCGAGCCTGACATTTGAAGGCCAACTAAATAACATTGAATTCTAATAGAAGTAATATAGAATCATCAATAAGGAATCTACGCACAAGTGCGCGAGAAGATAGAGGTATTTCCTTGGTGCAATGTTTAATCGAAAAGCTTTTTCTTCAGTAAGATTCGCCAAGTTCAAGGGTTTGCTTCCCATCTGGAAACCCAGCGAAGCGTATACCTATTTCGCCGCACGGCTTAATGGGATCATTGCTAATAAAGCAGACCTACGTTCATAATAATCTTATAGCTTTATAGTCTAGCAACAATTTTATTGAAATCTTACTAAAGTTATTATAACAATAAGAATAAGCCGTTACTCGTATGAAATGCTGAGATATTTGCAAAACTCCGGACCGCAGGTGTATGCGGTCCGGAGTTTTGCAAATATTTCAGCATTTCATACGAGTTATATTTCGCAACATATCCTGCCATTAAGAAGGAAAAGGCAGTAAATAAAAGGGTTAAGATAAGCTGTTACATTAGCTGGTTATGCCGGTTTTCAAAAGACACATTCCAGAATTAGGATCAGCTAAGTATTCCTTATCAGAATAATCAGGCCACTGCCAAATTCTTCATAAACTCACTGATTTTATTATTTTCCGGACAGCAAACGCTTGACTGCTGTACGACGCTACATTTGTAGCCTGATGGACAGTCTGATTTAGCACAGTTAACTGCGACCCCCAGCTTTGTCTTTAGTGGTTC
This sequence comes from Angiostrongylus costaricensis, assembly GCA_900624975.1. Classification (NCBI taxonomy): domain Eukaryota; kingdom Metazoa; phylum Nematoda; class Chromadorea; order Rhabditida; family Metastrongylidae; genus Angiostrongylus; species Angiostrongylus costaricensis. The sequence goes on along the minus strand of UYYA01004783.1, from coordinate 38,475 downwards.
ACCCTGAAATCGAAAAACTATCAGAATGAAAATAAAATGTGACGTGAGTCATCTGGTCAGATGATCGGATTCGGGTGCCACTTTGTCCGCAGCTTGAGCACTTGTCTTTGATTTTCTTTAACAAATTTTCATGCTGACTTTAGTGGTCTTTTTTCGAATACAAGAGTAAACCATGATTTCACATCACGGGTCTTCAATATTGGCAACTACCGGCCTTTGCGCATCGAGGGGATGCTTTTTGCCTTGCAAGTTTAATTCCTCCGAGATGGCCGTAATTCCAGTAGCGAAAGCAAATCATTCGGCTCATCAACCGACCGACCGAAGGGTGATGGAGTAACAAGCCCAATGTTTCCGATTCATTTATTCAATTTATTCGTGAAAAAACTTATGATATGTGTATGCATTTATATACACTTATGTATGTTTACATATGTACAATTTTCCAAACTGAATGTAGCAAGAAAGTAAGCAAATGGCAAAATACCGGCTACCTTTTCGCACTTTGGTAAGCCCATTGGCGGTGGCGCGCAGCGCTGAATGCATTCTTGCTTACTCTCGTAATTGTTGCCATTTCCGCCACATCCAGAGAAGGTAAAATTCTAAAGTAAAAACTGTTTCTCAGAAATTTAGGTACCACTTGCCATTCATTCAGAATTATTCACGCACAGCGGTCTTGTGAAAATAAGTAAATAATGAAAAATTGTTAATATCAGCTTGTATGCATATCGTATGCTTTCAGTTATCTTCATAAACGAATACCATCACTGAATTTTGGCTTCTAAATTTTTAGAGGATGAGACTTAGTTACTTGGATACCTGGACGGCTCGCCCTCACTGGTAGTGCGGGCCTCAGCACAACCTCCATTTTTCGGAGTCGTGCTGAGATTGCAACCTTAATACCAGGACGGTGGTGGAACCCGGTATTGGTCTACTCTTAACTAGGCTTCCTGATGGAAACGTCGGTTTCCATTCAGTTTGGGAGACTCTGCCGCGGGAATGAATCCCCCACTATATATCGCAGCCCGGAACCGGGAACACCTTTTAGTCACGATGAGGCGGTAAACCGTTGGGAGAGCAGTGTAGGACAGTTCATTTAAAAAGAGACATCTTTGCACCAAAACAAGCAAGTAGCGTTACTATTTCTAGTGTAAAATACCTAAAACTAGTATGAATGCTTTTCTTAGAAATTTTGATTATCAACTATTCGAAGACGAAATCTCAGATGAACTCTCAATAGAAGCTTCTTAAGTGGCTATACCTTGCATTCTGCCTCATCTTCGTCATAATACCATCTGTCCAGAGATCCAGAGCACGGCCCACGAACTGCTCCTCCCACGCAGTCCTTTGTTCTCGGAGTGGAAGCAGATTGGATACCTGAAAGAAGAGTTAGGGCATCTGATATTCATGGCTTCATCCACGTATAGATTTTTCATTATTTAGGCCAAAACTAAGACAGTATAAGAGCTCAATTTTATGAAATATAGAAAGATCTCTAGTGAGTGCCGCTACCCATGCAAGAAACGAGTTGGAACAACTAGTGAGCATTTGTAGTTTAGGAAACACTAAGGTATAAGGTATATAGGTATATTCGGCTTTTTTTGAAATAAAAATCAATCCTCGGTTCTTTTCCTGGTTTATGATAAATCTGGCATGTACAAAGAACAAAAAAACGGTGAGTAGTTTGAACAAAAAATAAACTTTTGTCATAGGCTCTGGAATTAAAAACCATGATACTGTTGATATAAGTTTTCATCCTTATCTTCTTTATTAAAAATTAAGGAAGTGGATAGCCTAGAAGTAGTAGCCCCGTTCATAACGCGGACAGCCCAGTTTACTCAGCAACTGGTTCGACATCACTCCGGGTCCAGTAAGCCTCTCATATCTCTAGTATCGGGAAAGAGGTTCCAAACTTGTCTGGAACAAACTGCCTTCCTCTAGTCGATGTGACAACGCCCTCTTACGCCCGCCCCATGATCCAGGGGGACTCTACTCGACCAGCATTAATCGACGTTCGTGAGGAAGACCAAAAATCCTCAAACAGCAGTCGAAGGAACAAGCAAAAAGAGTTCGAGCACGTTCGTGGATGGTTGGTGCGAGGAAACGAATCAAATCCAAAAAAACCAGGACCCGCCCAAAGTGATACATATGATATCGAGTCATGTAGTAATAATAATAACAATCTTCAATGATGCTGAGATATTTGCAAAACTCCGGACCGCAGGTGTATGCGGTAGGAAACGAACACGTGCTGTTGTCCTTACCGGAGAGTAGCGCACTTCACCACCACACCATCCGGGTTGCAAATATCTCAGCATCATTGGAGTTATATTTCACAATGTATACCCTGCCGTTAAAAAGAATAGGCAGTGAATAATACGTTAAATAATAACATTGTTTACAATATAATGTGGGTCCTTTGTTTCGCTTCCCTCTCAGCCGTATTAGTTTCAGCTTAACTGGATTGATAAAACTAGCTGAGAGACAAGCGAAACGAAGGACCCGTATGATGCGGTGGTGAAAACGTTACTCGCCGGAAGGGGTAATAGCGCATTCGTTCTCACCGCATACACCTGTGGTCCGGAGTTTTGCAAATATCTCAGCATCATTGTAGTTATATCTCACATCATATCTTGCTATGAAAAAGGATAGGCAGTTAATGAAAAAGACTATATTTGTAATATTTTTATAATGTTCTCGAAACAAGGCTCTCGGCGTTGATCAATCCCTGAAGGATGCGCCATGCATTCGACTTCATTAAGCATCGCTTGAAGGTGATTGAATGCATATCTGGTCTTTATAATGACTCATCGTGGCCTACCAGTGTATCGAACCAGTGCTGCTAACCTCCCGAACAACTCTAGCACCAATTTGCCAACTCCGGACAGATGGGAGGCTTAGTGGACCATGGGCACAAAGATCAATTCCACGTGTGTGTTGCAGGGCGCCTCCAACCACTGCGCCACACACGCCGCAGACCCCACTGTCTTTATGCCCACCTTGTGTGGATTTTATGAAACTTGCAGAAAGACTATTCAACCGCTTACTGTTACAATCAGGTTTTCGACCGTTTCGAGTTCTACTGTTAGCTATTTCGAGTCCTCTCGCATCTACGCAAAAACACTGCCGTCCATCAGGTTCGCACTGAAACACTTTATAGCACATTTTCTATGAAGTATAATAGTTCAGTAACTGGAGAAATCTAGAACTCCACCTTGATCAACAATTTTTTCAATGTTTTCAGAAAAGGTATTTTAGGATACTGCATTTAAAGGAAGACCGTTTTCTTCAGTCTGCTACATATTACGACTTAGGAGCAATTTGTTCAATGACCGCTGTTTTCATCATACCTGAACTTTCTCGAAATCTCCTTGGGCAGTACAAACGGGTACGAATCCACCGCGAATTGACGTCACTGCGGCGTGCGCACGACGTCGTTCGCATTCTGAGGTAGATATTATCAGAGACCTATCAGATTTTCTCACACTAAAAAATACATATATAAAAGTACTGGGCAATATGAAATATCTCTCAGTTTTTTATAGGGGGAACTTAATCGTAATCGCAAATGCTGGGAGTTTTGTCGAAAACTACAAATTTCAATCTTGTAAGTCGTTGTAGGCTTGGAACAGTCCTCACGTATGGTGACGAAACCACCCAATAAATTTCAGTTGCAAAAATATACTGTAAAATGCCTCATACGAAGGATCTTATAGAGGTAAGGACTGGCTGTGTGCTCACGTTGACCTACTTAATTCATTCAAATTAAGACCTTGGTGCATTAGCAATATGTTTGGAAAGGTTCTACCTATAAGACTGTATGAAAAAAAGCTGAAATAATAAACAATACGAATAAAGTTACAGTTATTGTTGTTGGAAAAAGTCTTTTTAATCGTCTTCGAAGGCATTCTCAAGTGCTGAAGCACAACTGAGCTTAGAGTTTCTTTAAATAAAGAATCACTTAATTTTGGAACTTAACAACTTCTTCGTCACATCTCACCTGTTTTTGGAATCGCATTGGCGGTAATGGATTGTTTAGCTTTCGGCTTGGTAGTGATGTCGACCTGAACACTCGTCGCTTGTTGAGTGCTTATAGTATTCGTGCTGAAGGTCGTTTTGCTAGGTGTCGTGCTTGGTGTTGAGAATGGTTCAACGGTGGTGATTGATGTGCTAGTGGTGGAAGTGCCAGCAGTAGTAGTAGAAGTGGAGGGCCGAGTTGTAGCTCCAACTGTAGTAGACATCGTTGTCGGTTCGGAAGTGTCTGTTTTAGCTTCCGATGATGTCGTCATTGCTGTTCTCCGTGCACCTGTTGAAGCAGTTGATGCTACAGTTGTAGTGAACGTCGAGGAATGCTCCCTGGTAGTCGTCCCAAACTCGACGGTGAGGTCCTGATTTGAAGGTAGCATGCAAAGAAAGTGACAACAGAAATTTTCCAAAAAAAATTTCTCTACATCAAGTGTAATTTGAACGAACTAAACCAGCTTTCTCTTGTCAATAAGCGAATAAGTAATGCTTTGAACATCTGCTTTTCCACAGAAATTTGGCGCTTTTCAAGAATTTCCCTTTGTTCGATGTGAAAAGTTTTGGAAAGGAACTTTACGTGCCAACTATGTTTCAACCTATTTTTAAAAACAATCAAGGAAAACACGCTGGAAGGAAAGGAAAAGGTTTCAGAACCGCAGTTGATAGTGGATACTTGAGAACAATAATGGTCTGACGAGAAATAAGGAGTGATGAGGAATGAAGAAATGAATGTGCGAAATTACTGAGGAAAGAACATCATAATGAAGTGCAATGAAATTTTCGCTGCGCTTACCTGAGTCGTGCCAACGGTGGTGGTGACCACAACCTTCCGGGTGCTTTCTTCAATGTGTAAATCGTTCCCCAAGGGTCCAATGGTAGCGTAGGTCTGCTCATCTCTTACATCCGGAGATCCGAGGTTTGCTGAGGAAAAGTTTTGTGACCATCATGCATCGAGTAAGAGTATTAGTGGCAATGACATAAATAGGTTATAAAATGCATAAAACCGTAAGTGGTTAATGGTTACCTAAGAGTATTCGTTAAAGTAACTTATGTTTCTTGGGTTATGCTTACAACTCTTGCAATCTTGGGCGTAAATTCAATTGGCTACCTGGTGGTGGATTTATGCAAGCATCTTCACATTCCTCTTTATACCGATACAGTTGTGGCTCAGATTCATCGTTGGCACAGTGACCTAAAATCCAGATTTCAAAAACTGCAAAATAAGAATATAGTTGTCTACATGATTGAGCTGATGCGAGGCTGGTGTAAGCTTTTATAGACGAATTCTACATCTGAAAATTCGTAAAATCTCCAGGCTTTGTGTCCCACGGCATTTTTTTCGATCGGCAGCTTGGAATAGTTGCTCTGCACGTTCTATTCGCGGCGAGCAAGATTCGAACCTGCGCCGGCATAGCCCAAATGATTTCGAGTCAATCTCCTTAACCACACGGACATCGCTGCCTTAGTTCCCAAAAACAGGTTCTAAAAGACATTATAGAACGTTAAAAGATGGTGTTTCGTATGCATCTATCATAATACGAATGAATCGATGCGTAGAATCTGCATTATCAAATATAATGCATGCTCTTTTTTTTTAGTTGTATGCAAAAATTTCTCGGAATGCTGAAGAAGAAGAACGTCGTATTGCGATCATTCTTTTTTACAAATCGCTACTATTTGTGTCAATGGTTTAATCCTTTTTTTTGAGCAACGTACTTTCGCCTATCGGATGCATTATTTTTGAAAACTGGGACAAATCGCGGCTTTTACGATGATCGTTTCGTTGCGAATGTAAAACCATTCGACGTGGCGTTAAATGAGATCACTACTGTTAACCATAAAAGATAAAGCAAATAAAGCAAATTTGAAGCACTACGGTAGGACACCTGCTTTTCCCTTCATCAAACATAATCGGCCAATGGTGGTTATCCTACGTTGTTATTGAAAGGAAGTGCAATTGCGTTCTAGAGTACATCAAAAAAGAGCGACTAGAGAGTTTTGTACATCTCCATAATGTCCGTGGGTGTTGGAGTTATGGTTATAAACAAATAAATGACAATCTTTGGGAAAGTACATGAAATCCTCGAGATCTATAACAAATTCTGGATACGGAAAAGATGCAAAGTGATTCTTTGTCACATCAAGCGTTTAGAAATCGAAGTGAGAAACAAAACCTCAACCAGACTGACCATAGGGATAACTAACGCATTCTCCACTTCTCATGTAGTAACGAAGAACGAACTGTGATCGCTTAGGACTTTCGCCATTTTTTGACGGGCATCTGCCTCGGAATGGTTGGCGTTTGCAAGGATCCACAGCATCTACAATGGTAGTGCAAAGGAATTCGAGTTTAAAAGAACGTACGTACTGAATTTTCGAAGTTCAAAACCTCTTTGTGCAGGCGAACCTAAGCGTTTACTGCGTATTTAGAGTCAAATGTGTAAGCAAAACGATAGATTGCTCTGAGCTCACCTACGGCGGCTAGAATGGCACAGGCTGCCGCCAGTAGCGCTAAATAGCGCATTGATAATCTGAAAGTCGTCAAATGAGCCGATAGAAAATATTATTGTGGTCAGCGAAAAACCGCTTCAAGTTACAAAAAAAAAAGCATGAGAGCAGTGTAGTGCTTGCGAGTAACCTGGCATAATAAGGGAATTTACTAATGATCAGAAAGATGAAGAAAAGTGAGAAAATCGACAAGGAGTGTTATGAAGCAAAATAAATTCTAAAGCATATCCACTAATTCGAGAACACACGAAATCTAATTGCATCTGAAAGGGTGATACGCCACAGGTGTTGATGAGTTACTCAAAATTACGTGGTAGTAGGGAATACTGTTTTAAGAAAACGGACAGTATCGAAAAAATTTGATTGATCTTACTGTGACCCTAAGAAATGTTCATCAATACGGACTAAAAATCAATCAAATAAATGTAGAAGGAAGCCAAAAACAAAGTTTGAACCAGCTAGGAAAGAAAATTCGACGAATATATAGGTGGACAGTATCTCGCTCCAAGTGAGAAGCAGAAATGAATTCGGTAACAAGTGGTTGCAAGTGGAAGAAGCGTCTATCCGGCTAAACGTAGGCGAGCTACAGAGCTTGTTGAACCGGATCATCAAACCTGACGCATACCACACTTGAAACGGAATTTTAAAATGTTAAACACTAGGTGTACGACCACAATTAATAGCAGAAAACAGGTTTTCATCGGGGCCGATGGCCGCTCTTCTCGTGACGTGAGCTCGAGGACCTAAATTGCCTTGAACTGGATGCCCCACTGGCAGCGACGTGTTTGATCTAACCCCTAAAGTTGCATTACTCAGTAGGATTTTTAAAGCATGCTAAACTTGATAAATGAGCCAAGACTATGATTATCTAGCCCAAGGTAGCGACAAATTCGAGGGCGTTCCTTACTGCTATAAAGTGTGTCGCGATATGCGCCACCACTACAGTTATCTGATCTTTTCCGTCGTTGGGTGAGTCGGCCTTGACACCAAAGCCCAGTAATGCGCCTCATACCATCTATATACTAAAACACACTGATTCTCTGGTGATAAGCACCGATCATTTGTCGGCACCGTAGTGAAAACCGTATGAGGCCACCATTGAGCCGTCATCAAATATTAACGCCTAGGCAGATGTAGGTACCCAGAAAACCGAATAATAGTAATATATATAATATGATTTAAGTGTTGCGAAGAAGATATAAGCTTAGAAGTAAGAACGCAGTCCAGAAGGAAAGTTTTCATCAATGGACAGAGAATATATAATTCTACACAGCATTGTCTCTGGGCGAAAAGGACAATGGGATGATCGTAAAGTGATCGAAGACACGACAGTAGAATTTGAAAAAGCACGTGATGGACATCGAGGATATTCGAGCGTTTAAGAAAAGAGAAACACCGCCCTCACGAGGTCTACCGGATAAATAGATCAATGTGTTCCTCGAGCGTACGAACAGATCGGATTCGCTGTTGACGTTCACTTCCAGTCCAAATTCCTCCAGTGGGGTAGTTAATACATACGAATCGGATCTTTACACCGATGATTGTGAAGAAAAGTGGTGAATGGGAAAAATGCTGCGAAAGTGTGACGTTCCAACTCACTTGTCCAAGTCTTAAAGAGATACGCCTCAAGGAGGTGGTTTTTCGACAACAAATGACAATTTCTTGATATCGGGAAAACTGATGATCTCCACGGATTTGGATTTGCAGACATTCTGTTGTACCGTTCTAATGGTGTGCAAGCATTTTATAAAGTTTTCAGGAAATTGAAGACCAAATTTAAATCATTAGAAATTCCACTGCGAGTGTTGCACCAGTGAACGCCATCGATACATTGAAGAGCAACACCATAAACCGTTGAACAAAAACAATCGGCTCAATTGAAATCATGCCCAGAACAGGAGCTGCAACAAAAAAAAACCACAAACTCGTAACGGCACGGCTCTGCGGAAGGCGAGATCGGCTAAACGCCAGCCATTGACCAACAACGACAACAACAACAACAACAATGACAACTATACCAACATCGCATCAGCTCAAAAAGATCAGTTCATAAAAACATATAAAGGATAAACTTCTCGGATAAATTTGTCACCCATAGGTAGCTGCATGATGGAAAAAGTTCAGAGAAATAGCTGGAAATGAATCACATCAGGAACGAGTATAAATTATTTTTAAATCAATTATATAATAAAAGGGTGAAGCTCTCGGCGTTGACCATTCCCTGAGAGATGCGCCATGCATTCTACTTCAATAAGTATCATTGGAGGTGACTGAATGCCTAACTGGCCTTTACAATGACTGGCGGGGGCCTACCGCTGCATCGAGCCTTCCCAGATAAGTCTGGTACTAATTTCCCGCCGGCCCTGGAGGGATGGAAGGCTTGGTGGGCCATGGGCGCGGGGATCGATTCCATGTTCTTGTCGCAGTGGAGCCTCTAATCACTGTTCCACACGCATCCTCATAAGAACATATAGCCGGCGTTTATAGAAAGTCGGTCTTTTGAGTTATTAAGAAGAATCACAAAATTATGGCCTTTAGGCTTTAGCAAATCAGTTTTTATCCTGACAGAATTTAAATGGTGATAATCTCGATCCGTCTCAGGACGACGACGAATACGCTACATCAAAAACAAGAGCAACTGTAGACTGTCGACTTGGACGATCAGCTCTGATGAAGACGAAGACGTCGAAACGGTATCCGGATAAAGCTTATATGAAAACCCTGTGTAAGCTCACAAACCTAAAAGCTATTAATTGCCAATGGTTTCGATTTCAATTGGGAATGTTCACTACAGGCCAAGATATGTCACTTTAAAGTTAAGTGCGGTCGTTATTGTCACAAATTCTACTCAATAGATGTTCACCTCTGTGTTTCAAAGATGCCTTTAATTTCTATACTTCCTCTCTTACATTGTTATTACTATTCATATAATATTCCGCTTATCTTGTTAATTAATTAATAATACATTTTGTTCTGCTAAAGGAAAATCGAAACGATGTTTTTTTCTGTTTTTCTTTGACTAGACAAGAAGAATGTCTCAAACGCACCAATTTTTGTGAAGATCTATCATATGAAGAACTACGTGGCCTCTCCGCAATTCAGTCATTCATTGGCTGGTCTACAGCGAGTATAAATATGCAGCCTCCATTTGATGAGAGAAATTTATAGCATCAATCTCCTGGCACAAGGCTGTTTTCGCTTTTCACTGATTTTGGAGACATCTATTGGTAGCTATTCTAGCCGTGCATTGAAAGGAATTCTTATATTTGGATTCCTACGGAATATATGGGTGGCCCATTTGTTAGAGGCGTATCCTATTTGCCTCTTATATGCGATAAGTACGACTCATAATGCGTATCTACGAAAACACACCGCCCTGATTTTCATGGTAATGATTACGAGTATACGAAATGTATAAATCATTTGGGCGTAGTGTAGATACGAAACCCATCATCTGAATCTATTCATATCCCAAGACAAGCAAAAAGCGTTCGTTCGTGTTAGGAATTCGCTATTCGTTATCCCTTTAAGCAGCAGCTAACAGATGTTTCAACTAAAAACCATAAGCTATAAGTACAAAGTTCGGCATCTGATTCTTGGTCCGACCATCTGCCGTAAACTGGTGCCAATCCTTTTTAGCACAATCTTCTGGAAACTACGAATTACAACTGACCAGCTATTCACTTTCAACCGGTAACATTCTTAAGAACGCGGCCACGACCGAAGAGAAGAGGACACAACTGTGGTGTAACGGTGTAATCAAAGACCAAAAAATTAGTATGAGTAGCATTATTCCGGCTTTAAATCGAACATATCTCAGTGCTTATTTAATATACTTGCGAGCTAATGATGTTAGAAAATTTTTCTTCAGTGAACAAAGGCTTTTATTCCTGTCGAAACCTCTCAAGGCTAATTTACAATCACCAATTCCATCTTTAGCAATAAAGCTTTGGGTATAAATGCTCAAAAGCTCTCAGCGTTGATCAATCTTTGAGGGGTGCGCCATGCATTCGACTTCATTGAATATCGTTCGGAGGTGATTGAATGCATATCTGGCCTTTACAGTGACGTGCGGTGGCCTACCGATGTATCTAGCCAGTGCTGCTATCCTCCCAGAAATGTCTGGTACCAATTTGCCGACCACGGAAAGATGGAAGGCTTGGTGGACCATGGACGCGGACATCGATTCTACGTGTGTGTTGCAGGGCGCCTCCGAGCACTGCTCTACACGCGCCCAAAGCTTTAGGTGTCGTTCTCAAAAATTAACAAGTTGAAAAAGAAGTAACACAGTACAGTAAGTGCTGCAAATATGGAGGCAATTGAAATAGAGCATTGCTACTAGGTGCTCTATGTGAATACAAATGCTCGTTAAAATGGCTTACAAAAACGCTCAATTGTTCTGCTATAGTGAAAATGACTTATCCGTTAGTGAATGGAATTCAATATGGTGAAAAAAACTATCTTATCTATAACAGTAAATGAGATAAATTAAGCACCTTTCTTGGATTTAGTATACGTGGAGCCATTCGAGAAATATATTTTGCGTAAGGGTTAGTTCAGGTCTAAGCGGCTGTTCTTCCTACGGGGCATGTAAGAAAACCGTAGCTCTTCCAAGAAGCTATTATTCATAAGATTAGCATTCAAATTTTCACTTTCTCTTGTGTTTTTGAAGCGTTTGGCATAATGAATTGCGTATCATTATACCCTTCCAGGCTCTGAAAAAGGCTATACTCGGGGGAAAAAGGGAAAGGAACAGGAAAAAGGCTAAAAGGCTAAAAGGGAAAAAGCGAAACGTCAACTTTAGCGACATAAAGGATGAAGAGACACTCTGTATTTGCCGAGCAGCAATATCGAAAATTATTTAATCAACGTCAAAGTTAACAGAGAGCCGGCCGTGAGAATAAAGGTTAGTGTTATTTTATGCAATGCTAAGTGTTTCGACAGTGAGAAACGTAATAAGTAATAAAACAAGCCAAGTGAAACCAGAATATGGATGTGTTTAGGTGAATGTGATCACCAGAAATGCAGAAAAGTCAGGTATCAGAGCAGACAGCGAAGTAGATTCGTTAAGCATTGAGTACTGTTCGATCCATCGAGTACGAGTGCTTGCTGATAGGCTGATGAGAAATTGTCCGACGTATCGCCATTTGCTGGTCTATCGACTTTAAAAAACGACATGGATAGTCGGCGTTTTATCTCATGTATTACAGAACCAGTTTACAAGTACATTGGATTGGATTATCAACTATTTATGAAGTAGCGATCCAGAGAGCTTTCCCGATGCATGAAGTTGAAGCCCTATTTCAGTCTAAAACTTCTTAACACTTGCGCTATGGAGTGACTTCCGTACGAATAATTTCGTGAGGGCGGCAGTGGTGGCATGTCCTCTATGGAGGTCATTTCGCTTTAGGCGATGAGTTCTCGGATGCTGCTGATTTTCATGCAAAAGGTACGATTGCAAAAGGTGCAAAAGGTACGATGCAGTAAAATTGCTTCTTCTAATGTGTAGCAGCAGTGCGATGATGGTGTTGAATCGTTCGAGAGTAAAAAAACGTGGAACGTGGATGCGTATCAGACAAATCCCAAGTTGAATTTTCGTTGTATCCTTATACAAAAATTCGAAATATCGAAATCGGTCGAAGTTTTCGAATCTTTATAGGTAGGAACCATGAAATAATAACATGAACCGCTGCTCACTCTACAGTAGATCAGCGACAATGAGGAAGTTTGATGGGTCACAAAAAATGAAAAGGCAATTTGTTCCTTCTTTTTCATCCGACAAAACTCTTCAATACGGAGAATAATGAGAAAATGAGCTTTTCATTTCTAAGAAACCTTTGTTGGAAGTTGTGGAAACCACGCTCATCTCTTAATTTAGGTGAGATAATGAATATGAACTATTTTCGTACAAGAATTTGTCTGTGTTAACCGAGGGGTTATTCATTTTACCAATTCACCAACATCTAAGAGATGTGGGGCTACATGACCCGAATGACGCGTATCGAAACAAAGAACCGATCACGACAGCGACCTGATTGTACTCGATGCATCATTAAATAATACTAGGATAAATGACAACACGCATGAATAGTTAGGCGCTTTAAGAATGTAAAGCAGATTTCACGAATCTGTCGTGATATTATACATAAAAGTAGCCCCTTAGTGTTACACAGTGATAAAGCACTGCCTATGGGACTCGAGCAAGGATCAGTACCAAGAGGTGAAGGAGTACAAGATCGAAAACCCCATAAAATCTAGATATTCAAACATTTACTTCTGTCATGATCTAAACATAACCTCTTATTCCGAAAGCAACGCGAGTTCCGTTACACTCCGTAGTGGTCGTCAATTCACTAGCCGAATACTAAAGATTAGTTCCAACTCCTTCGAAGTGCACCTTCATCACGATCGCAAAGCACTTCACGCAGTTCCTGATTTGGCCACCAATATAGCGGCATCTCGTAAAGAAAAAGGTTTTGCTTAAAAACGACAAGGTTTTTTGAGGTTTCATTGATATAGCAGAATGTCGTCGGACATCAAAACATCGACTATGGTGTGCGCTATTTGCAGCGTAACGCGCTATAAATTGACGGGAATGGTGACGAAATTGTGCCTGGACAATAATGGGATTATTCGGAAGTCCACAAAATAAATCATCATAAACTATGAAAAGAGGGCAATTCACAAAGATTTTGAAAAGGCGCTTGTAATGTTACTGCTGTTTTTGACTTATCAAATCAGTTCTTCGCTTCGAATTCATAGTCTTTTTCACTATTTTACGATACCTACTAGGCTACCTACGTAAACACCTATAGTGCCGTGAATTCATTCTACCATAAAATTCAACCCTTAGATATGATTCAATTGTTTAAAAAGACCGTAGTGGTTAGAAGTCATCCTGCTACACGTTAGATCGGTTGCTAGGTCGATCCTGCAACCAAGGCTCAACAAGCATTCTAACTCTTTAGGGTCGGCAAAATTATGTCGAACCTGTCTCATAACATGAAAACACATTGTCCCTTGGTGCTAGAATAAAACTGTGAGTATCCTTTTATTTTTAGAAAGATTCTAAGTGACTTAAAATGATAGGAGACATATGTTTCATTATGTTCTAATCTAGATTTGAATTCTAGAGAGTTCCAAAGTCAAGGCCATGAATATTCGATGCGCACAGTTCTTTTTAGATATTGTTTTTACAAAAAAGAGAAAAACTTATTGCAAAAAAGTTAGTTTCAAATATCTGAGAAAATCTTCGCTTTTACTATTTCCGTCGGGTACTGATAATGAATTAAAAATCCACACATTGGCTTACCTACCCGGTTCGTCCTTTTTGTTTTGTTCTCTTTCTGGCCTTTGTTATTGGCCTCAAATAAGTTTCCTACGTAAAGAAGAAAAGGAGGAAACACTGCCTGATGAGAATACGGGACAATTTAACAGCTGCTTGCGAACTGTACGCGACTAGAGGGAAATAGAGCATGACCGAGGTCGATCGAGTTTGAAGGGATCGAAGAATACGCGTGTACCCGTTGGGAGAGTGGGAATGCGCATCGTCCGGCAGCCACTTCATTTTTTATCAGGTCAAGGCGATGGTGACGGGTGTTCGATGTCGAACGGTGACCTGAGTAAGTGGAGTCATATTTGTGAAATTAGTGCAATCGACCAAGTGGCAAGAATCCGTTTCACATGTATCAAGGTGAAAGTTTCTCTCACCTAACAAACAAAAAAGAATCGCAGTAAAAGCGATGAATGAAACGAATACCTTAGTAATGAAAACTCAGGCATAGTCGGTTTTTCTGGTACAGATGAGTTAAGTAGAACTGCTAATAACTTCAATGAACATAAGTTGAAGATAGGTGATACTATTTTCGACAACTGATTGAAGTTGAAAACATTTCATGCAGAGATTGATCAACAACAGTTCTTTTCGACATTTTTTTTTACTATAAACTCTCCTTTTTTAGGATTAGTGCTTGAAGTTAGACAAACTAAAGAAAACACTGCTTTTGTACCTTGAGGAAGTTGACGTTGCCAAGGGATATTGTATCAGTTGGTGAGTGCTGTATCCATTGCTAGAACGACCTTCAATGACTCCGTAACTTGTTTTTGCGATGATCAACATTTTCCTCTCTCTGTTGTTTCAATGTTATTGTCTCCTTTCTATGCTATTCAGTTAGAATTCAACTTATCGGAAATGCTTTGTTTATCTGCCTGACCTAAAGAATTAGCTCATCAGCTATTCCGTATTCCTCTATTTTTTGATCGCCAATGGTTTCCATTCACCTAAATCTGTCACAGTTAATGAGTGTAGGAGGGTCAACATCACGTTAATCATCCTAATGGCTAAGTAGTTTTTATGCCAAGACATCATAGACATGGCACATGTTCGCTTGTCACTTCACAAGTCCACGTTAGATTTAACACTTTAAACAATGTTACTTCCGATATTTTACATACTTGTAAATGATGCAGTAACCTTATAATCTAAGACTGAAAAGCACTGAATACTTATGGTCTCCTTTCAAAATGTTAGAAATCTTGATTTATTTACATTATCTGGTAGTGAAATGCGTTTATATCTCATTCGCCGACAATAATTCAACTACATGTGAAGATCTCCCAATGGTTCACCTCCGCATCGTTGCTGGGAGGTGTTCTTGGGTGTCGGGCTACGGTGTACAGCGGGGGGATTCATCTCGCTGGCAGAGCCTCCCAAGCTGAGAAGGATTCCGGTGCTTCCATTACGAAGCCTAGCTAAGAGTAAAGCAATACCAGAATCCATCACCGTCTCGGTATCAAACTACTTTCATGGTGTCAAATCTCCCTCTAATCCACAAGGGTGGCGTCTGCCTGTTGCGGTGACAACCTGAGACAGACTTTGGCTAAGCTAACCTCAGGACTCCAGGGAAACAATGACTAAATCAGCAAAACTCCGAAACAATGGAGGTTATGCTGAGACCCGCAACAATCATCCAAATGGTGGACCATACAAATGTGCAAATAACTGGGTAAGTATATGTGAAAAGAAATCGTGTTTTCTTCAAATAGAGTGGAAAAATAACTTGGTTTTTCACCGAGCAAGCATTAGATTTGAGTAAACTTAAACATTCCCACTAACGAACTTTTTCTACCTCACTTCTAAATAATGTACACATACAAGTTTCCTTTTAAGTTTCATCCCTCCAACAGCATGAAAGCCTTCTGTCTAAGCTCATTTCCAGAAAAGTTTAAATCTCTACTAACGCGAGCTCATTAGGGTTCATTTTCATTCAATGCATAACGAGCTCTGCCTTTTTAGCAGATGTTGCGTTCGAGGCGGCAGTATATCAGCAATTGAGCTCGATAACCTTTTATGTGTTCAGACTATTCTTTTTAAAAGACCGACACTTCTACTGAGAGAGCAAATTAGTTCAAGTGGTGAGCGCGAATTTATTCGACCACCTTCAATACGTAATAATGCTGTCGTACTTCGGTCTTTCCACTCTTTGGCTGCGATTAGACATCACCTGCTCGCTCTCTTTGGCGGCACACTACCCTAAAAATTGCATAAAAAGGAGAAAACGCTTGAAATCTCGCACCGAGAGATGTCAATAGGCTGCAAATAGACCAGAAGTTTAACTGCTAAACGAACTGAATTAACACTTTATTAAGCAGACTGTCGCTTAACCTCGGAGTGAACAATCACTAAATTTTTTTTGATTGTTCATCTTACACGAGCATGTTACATAACTTTTATCCGGTTAACATTTCGGCGTCCTTGTCTCCTTCAGAGCCACGATCTGAGTCGATGGTCCACAGCCATTCGTCATCTCGATGTGGTATGTTCGTCGTCGTTCCTAGTCGAAGCTCCTTCAGAAGAGCACCGCTCGATCTCGAACAATCAGCTAGGATCACCGGCCTTTAGAAAGACGAAATTGTCTAAACCTTAACCGAATGAAAGTTGTGTTACAATCTCGCAAAAGCTGAATAATCCAAAGAAAAGAGTTAATTTTAACGGCTGGAAGAATCCTTTGTAGTGACCTAAAAACGACTAACTTACTTTCTATTTTTACATGGCCTAACACAACATGTTATGTGGTTCTGGCAGTTTGTGTATCGGATTAATTTCCGTGCATTCGTGATGCACGTAAACTTCGGATATGCGTTTCGCTTTGACTACGGTGAGGATTTATTTCCTGTCTTCAAATATCGCTATTGAATGCTAGTGCAGCCGATTCTTTCTGTAATTCCTGCCATAGCTGTAGTACGGGTTTTCCCAGGTCTTCCCAGAAACCAATCACCAGCATTTTTTAGTCGGAGGTCGCTTTTCCAACACTTGTCTGACAATTTCCGGCCCTGGTCGATGTATTGCGCGATTGACCGAGAACCATAGGCTAATTGAATTGTATCTGAACCACTGTGCTACCCGCACCACTAAAAAGTAATATAGTTTGGCGTAATCATTTTACTTTTATATCTTTAATATTTTTTGCGTAGTCACTGATCATTGATAGATCTGCTATTATCATCCTTAGAACAAGGTGAAATACAGCGTGTGACCACAAAATAACAATTTTATTAGGCAGCTTGTTAATCTTCATGTCGAGATGTATTTCACTTTGAAGGACGCTATTCTTTCTCAAAAATAATCCAGAAAACACTTAAGCAATTCGATTCTTCAAAATTCTAAGGAAATCTAAGCACTCATAAAAAAAGCATGCAAATGTTGGAAAATTCGGGTTCTACGATCACAACCAGTACGCTCTCCTTCCATTCCACTATGTGTACTGTTCATGAAAGATCGCAAAGCGATGCAACTTCTTAACGTACAGTTAGTTCATTTGACACCGCTACGTTCATCGTTCGTGTAGTCACCTGTTCGATAAATAACATCTAGGATCTAAGACAAGAAAAATCTACAGTGCCTTTTATGATGTGCATGTTAGGTGCACTTCCACCCAGTGTTGAAGCCGCCAAAATGGGGAGCTGCTATGTAAGTTTCTCTACCCAAACTCTCGACAGCACAACTAAAAAGTGTTAAGAGCAAAACTGGAGCTGCCGTGAGAATTCACATCACAATCTATTATGAGAAAGGAATAGGCAGTAGGCAAAAGGTAAAACATTATGATTTCGGATGCAACTTCAGCTTAACTGGACTCCATGCTGATTTGTGCTCCTTTAATCAGTTAATCAGGTGATTGCTGATAGCACCGTTAGGGTAAGAAACTGTGTAAGCTAAGTGCAAAGCAAGAGTTTTGATTGGTGCTCTGGATAACACGCGAGTCCCCGGAAGGGGTAATAGCGGTTTCAAAGCCAACCTGAGGTTCCGAGTTTTCCTCATGTCTCACATTGTTGCGGTTGCAGTTCATATAAAAAGTGTTATTTTTACTAGGGTTTCTATAGTACAGCGGCAAATATTATGTGTTAATCTTTTGGCCAAGTTTCTCATTTCTGGATGTCACCACTGTCATCTGTACAAAACTCCTCTGTTTATTCAATTTTTTGAAAACCTTTGACGATGAGGTGACATTTGAACTTCTACATGCAAGCAATCTTCAGACGGTTGTTTTCAATTCCATTCTATTATCATGTCATCTTCATCGTATTTTTGGTCCAAAGACTCGTTATTTCACCAATTTTTTTTAACATGATCCGCCATCATATCTACTGTGAGGATCCCAGCGCTTTTGTATTCGATTCGTTTTTGTCGTATTAATCGTCCACAAACGTCTCTAAACACTTCGCAAATTGTTTCGGCTGCCGTTTGAGGATTTCGCCCTCTTTATGAACGTCATAAATTCTGGACAAGTCAACTCTCATTAGAATATTGAAAGCAGCCGTGCTAAGCAGTTCCCATATGAAGTGGAGAAGAGCCTTAGGGAGTGGGTAGAACCAGCACGTTGCTTCCTAATCCAGTGCACCACTAACCATTGTGCTCCTTACTCCGTATTACGCCAATTAGATGAGAAAATTTTCAAAGCTTTTTAGATTTTCCTTTATCCCATTATCATTAATTAAACAAACTGATGTGGCTGTTATTATCTAGCATCGCCACAGACTGTCTGTTCCACATAGATGAAGAAAAAAGCACATCTAAAGATAACAGGTGTGGATTTAGATTTGATAACGGCATCATGGTAAAAGTAGATCTCTCATCGAATCCGTGGATAGGAAATTGGACAAGGTAGAATGGAAGAAGACCGCAGTATAGTAAGCGGTCAGATATCAGTCAACAAAATATCCGCCGTGGTTTCAGTGACCCATCGCTGAACTCTATGGCCTAATTACCGTTGTAATTGCTGTTGTTACACTGTAAATAATTCCGACTGCAGCGGATGAGTCTAACTTCTTTTTCAAGCAGAAGTTTTTAATGTGTCCCATTCACTGAGTGATATTCGTGCTCCATCTCACTCTGAGTCGAGCCATTTTGGCAAATTGAACAGGAAAGGAACAAGAGCTACGTCCCGAGGAAAAGCACGATTTGTGATTACCACATGTTTACTTTGTTTAATTCTCCAAAAATACGAAAAAATCAAAGACATATAGCTTGGAAAAAATTTAAACTGATAAAGCTAATACGACCATTTTCGAAGCTTTAATGAGGTTTCTCTGGAAAAAAAGAGAACAACCACAGCTTTAAAACTGAGAGTGCTCGAAAACATAATAAATCAACGATTCACTGCGTTCTTCTTACTCGTCTCCACCATCTCTCGATAAACTGAGTCGTTTCTTGCGAGAAGATTCTCCGGTGTATCAAATTCCACTAATTCTCCGCCTTCGATGACAAGTATTCTAAACGAAGCATCCCTTACAACACACCATTGGAAAATGAAGTACAAAACGATGTTGAACTTCTACAAGACTTTTCTGCATTACATAACAAACAAAAGTGATGAGACCAGGATTTTGTGACTTTCAAGATTTTATCGCCGTGATGAACTGAAAAAACAAGTGGTGCGTTTCAATCTATCGGAATTTAGGCTAAGAAGACGCCCTCAAGTTGAGAATGCGCTTCATTACTAGCAGAACCTTGAGCGGTCTTTTAATTGGAGAGGGAGTATATTGTACTAAATATACGCCTTACGTACCTATCACATTCACCTATCGACTCCAGCTTATGCGCGATCGTTATAACTGTCGCGTATCGAAAGTGGACTCGAACCACCTGAAAAGCATAAACGACGTCTGCTGTTGAACGTTGAACATTTATGACATTCAAACTATAAAATTTTAATGCAAATTTATAAATTGTAAACCTGGTTAAATTTTTAGTTGCTTACTTTAGTCCGCATAAAAGAACACCTAGCCGGAAAACATAAACCAAATACTCCGCTAGGCACGCATAGGATCCGGAGACATAACGGGGAGGACTTTGAAGTACGTGTCACGATCCACGCGCAGGAATCAAAAACACAAGCGCGCAGAACTCTCGAGGCGTTCTGGATTAACTCCAGAAATCCGAAAATGAACCGCAGGGAAGAATGCCTCATTATCACGCGTGATGTAGGGCAGTATGTAAACCTGTTATTCTGATGGGAGGGGCACGTTACGCTTCAATGTGAATTCTGCGCGGTTGGTCTTCACACGACATACTCAGTGGAAGACGTCTAGAAAACGGTGAGTGTGCAGAGCTGTGTTCAGTGTGATTGAAATCTTGGTTTGGCGTTTTCTCTGTTTGGTTATGAAGGTGTTTGGCGGCATAGGTTGCTGTCAACATGACCTTTCCAGGCTCTGAGAAAGGCGAAATCCGCCGAAACGTCAGCTTTTACGTGAGTGGAGAAGTGGAATAGCACCTTGCGTTTGCTGAACAGAAGTGGAAAGGATTGTTAAATCAATGCCGAAGTTAATAGAAAGTCGGACGTGGGGCTTAGTTTAGTTTTCAATTGAGTTGAATGGTAATGGCAAAGTTTTCGATTACAAGTGAACTGTTGCAAAAAGCATTTTTTTAGAACCAGAAATATTAAAAAAAGATAGAAACCGCAAAAGTTGGATACCACATGTTCTAGGTATGCTATTGAGAAAAGTAAAAACTGCTGTGACTGTTCTATGACGACAGTTAACAAGAAATGATACATTTGTTATATTGATATTTTAAAACGGAAAGAACACTATACACTTCACCGTGATTGCTTGCAAGATAGGATAGCTACGTTATGCTAACAACCCATTCACAAAACATGAACATACTGTATACTGGTTACTAGATCAGTCATTAAAAAGTAACAACACGAGCTGTGGGCGAAAAATTTTTATACACGTTGTCTTTTAGTTCACTGATATAGAATATCTACCTCATTGACAGCGTGCGTGTGGTACACTGGTCGATGGCACCCTGCAATAGACATGGGATTGATCCCCGAGCACATGGTTCACCAAGCTTTCCGTTTTTCTGGGATCGGCAAGTCGGTACCAGACTTGTCTGGGAGATAGCAGCACTAGCACGGTACATCGACAGCCCAACGCGAGTCATTGTAAAGGCCAGATATGCATTCAGTCACTCAATGCTTAATGAAGTGCAATGCAAGGCGTATGCCTCAGGGTTTGATCAACGTCGGGAGCTCTGTCCCTTTTATCCTTTACCTCATTGACAAGTATTTGAGCAGCGTGGTCGAGAGAAGCAGTGGCCTCGTCTAGAATGAGAATACCGCCACCTTCTAGTAACGATCGACATAAACATATAAGCTGACGTTCACCAATACTGTAACAAAAGGTTTTAAGTCTAGAATGGAAGGATATAGAAAAAATATCAATACTGAAGCCATTTTCGTTCTTTTTTTCTGATTTTAAAAAAATTCTAGCAATAAGGAATCTTGTCGTATAGGTCGCACTGATATGTATCTTTTATGTCGGATATTGCTTTACATGAATAGATATAACATTGCTTTAGTATTTTTAAAAAAATTAGTACTGCGAAAGAAAAGGAAAAGAACCTGATATTCTTTCCTCCTTCTTCAATTTCGCACATAAGTCCGTCCTTGTGTTTTAGGATCATCTGCTTCAACTGACAAACTTCCAAAGCCAGCCATACATCGCTATCGGGAAATTGATTAAATGGGTCAACATTAAATCGCAACGTTGAAGAGAACAGAACAGGATCCTAAAAAAAGAATGGAATTTTAAAAAGCGGATGCTTTTCTCAACCTCACCGGAGTGAATCTCAAATCACAAAGTTCACTTCTTATTTTCTGCCTTTTATAATTTTTATGGCAGAGCATTAAGCGAAATACAACCACGAGATTGCTGATATACTTGCAAAACTCCGGACCGCAGGTGTCTATGGTGGTTAAAGAACGCTCTATTGTCCTTTCCGGAGAGTAACGCGTTCACCACCACACCATGCGGGTCCTTCGTTTCGCCTACCTCTCAGCTGATTGTCTCGATCAGTGCCTTCAGCAATCACTCATCAAAGGAATTAATCTGGGAGGCTCAAATCGGCATTGAACCCAGTTAAGCTAAGGCTGTAGTTGAAAGATGGTGGTGTGATGGTGAACGCGTTACTCACCGGAAAGCACAATAGCGTACTCGTTCCCCACCGCAGACACCTGTGATCCGGAGTTCTCAAATATCTCGGCATCTTGTGGTTGAATCTTAAATCGATTCCAAAGAGGATTAAAAAACTAACTAAGAGTTCATTCGAAGCATAAATGTCAATCAAGAATCGGTTAGTTGCTAAATGCAGACGTGAAACGGAAATATGGCGAATTTTAATCAAGTCGTTAGTACTCACTTTTTATACACTGCCTATTACAATATTTTACGGCAGGGTATTGTGTAAAATTCAACTATTTTAAAAAACTTCAGACCACCGATTTCTACGGTGGCGGACGAGCACGCTACTACCCTTTCCGTGGGTTAACGCGCGCACCACCACACCATGCGAGGCCTTCTTTTAGCCTCTCTCTTAACCGCGTTTTTAACCTATAGGTGCTATTAGCAATCACTCATCAACGGGATTTATACGAAAGCACAAATCGGCATTGAATCCTGTTAAGCTGAAGCTGTGGTATAAACCACAATGTGGTCACTTTTCATTTGCTTCCTATTTGTTTTTAGTAGCAGGATATTATGTGAAATATAACCATAATGATGCTGAGATGTTTGCAAAACTCCGGACCACTGATGTCCGAATGGTAATAGCATGTTCGTTACCCACCGCAAAAACCATTGGTACGAAATTTTGCAAATATCTCAACGTCATTGTGATTACAAGTCGTTTGTCTCGTCTCAAAACCGTCCAAATGAGTCTTTAAAAAACCATGTTCTTCTTTCCATACAATTCCATTAACGATTGGAATTGAATTTTCGATAGATATAAAGTAAACGTAGACAATTATTGTATTTCGGTCATCATACCTGTGGAATGATTGTGATTCTGGTTCTCAGCTCACGCAATCCCAAGTCAGCGATGTTGACACCGTCGATGAACACATCACCACTAGCTTTCTCCACTAATCGAAGTAAACCTCTTGCGACAGTCGTCTTACCTAAGGAATTTCTACTACTGTTCGCTAACTAAGTCACGTGAACATTTGACCTCACCGGAGCCCGTACGACCAATGATTGCCACTTTCTCTCCACCTTTAATCGAAAAGGTCATGTTTTTGACAGCAAGCTTTTCGCTATTGCCATAACGTATGCTAAAGTTACGGAACTCGATAGCTCCACTGTATGGCCAAGCGTCTATCAGTGGATATTCAGATGTAAATGGTCCCTAGGTGAGAACGTGTATCAAGATGGAAAACAACTGTATAGTAAATATAACATTTATAAACTTATGAGCTAAAACCCAAGGATTGGAAAATTTTGGCCACTCATAAAAATTAGTGGCTCAATAAAGAACTTTGCTAAGATATCATCATTCAAAATGTTTTTGGTGACCATCATGAGTATGAAAGTTACTAAGATCTGCCTACTAGTTATTTTAGAAATTTAATTCGGTATAAAGTGTGTAGTAAAAGAAACAGACAGAAAGAGCTAGGTAATACATTATTTTTTAAATTTTACTTTATATGACCCGTCTTCACGTCTACATTGCGGATCCCAGCACTTCTCACATTCAATTCGTTTCCTCGAATCCATTGCCCACGAAGATCTTCCAACTTTTGCGAGTGGCTTCGGTTGCTGCCTGTGGATTTCTATTTCATGTTGAATGTTGTAGAATGCTGGACGACCAATTCTCTCCGGAGTCCTAAGATAGTCGGGCTGGAGCGTTGCCAACTGGACTGCAGAGAGTGTTTTTTTCCCAGTTAAGGCCGGTACCAATTTCCTAACCCTGGAGGGATGAGTGGCTTGGTTGGCCTTGAGCGGAATCGAACTAGCACCACGCTCGTGATAACGGATATCACTACCACTGTGCTATCCGCTCCGGAGGTAGCACATTTCCTTTCTCAATTGAAGAGTAGACATTTTTTAACATTAGAGAATATAAGGATAAAGCTCTCGGCTTTGATCAATCTCTAAGGGATGCACCATGCATTCGACCTCATTAAGTATCGTTTGGAGGTTACTGAATGCATATCTGGCCTTTACAGTAACTCGCGGTGGTCTACCGATATATCGAGCCAGTGCTGCTATCCTCCTAGACATGTCTCGTACCCATTTCCCGACCCCGGAGAGATGGAAAGCTTGGTGGGACATGGGCGAGAAGATCGATTCCACGTTTGTGTTTTAGGGAGTCTCCAACCACTGGGCCACCTTTTCAACAAAATAATACCAAATCTTTAATTAACCAGGAAGAAAAGGCGCATAGATGAGATGATGTATAAGTTAGCGACTAGATTACAACAGACTCCTTGATGTAGTAACTATTTAGTTAAACCATTTATTATAACAAAAACTGCAGATGTACAACACTCTGACCTCTCTCTCGATATCGTGGTATTCCTTTATGCGTTCAACGGAGACGATGTTGGTCTCACTCAACGCCATCATTCGTACCGAAAAGTTCATCAAGTCTGTTAGCTGAAAAATTTACATTCAGAAGAAGGAAGCCAAACACTTTGTAGAAAAGAAGTATATGTTTTATATAATGGAAAAGCATTCGCTTTACGCCAACCATTTCAGTTTTGTTATTCATTCACCAGTTAAAGTATGGAAGAACATCAGCTACAAATTATCGTATGAATTCTGGAACCCGTAATAAATCTGGTGGTAGATCTTGGAAACGTCTAGTACAAAAGGAAATTCGACCAGAGCACGGCGTTCTTGAGAATGTCTTAAATTTCTTTCCGTTTTTTTTAATCCGAATTTTTATTTACCGAAGATGAACATGTACCTTTTTGGCAAAAATTTTTAGATTCATTTCAATTAGTTAAGTGCATGATGAGCGATGGTATTCTGGCTTAAGTGGCTAATAAGCAGAGATCAACTATCCTTTTCACAAGACATGTGTTGAATTCAATACGTGTCAATGTTAATTTCCGAAGATACACTTACGGTCGCATCAAAATTCAGTGAAACATTATCAACCCGTTTTGTATGGTATCTGCTGGATTTTTCAATAACTTGTTTTCTTCGGACTTATTCTCAGTGGTATCCTTTTCATATCTAGTCCGAAGTTCTTGCCAGAAGGGGAGCTACGACTAGTACATTTGTTCTTTTTGATCCAATTGAATGACTTCATTATCCACTTCAACGTGGTGGTTAATAGTTCTAACGAAGCGATCTCTCTTTGTCAGTCTTTGGGATTGGTTAGGAGTAAGGGAGAGCTGTATAATCGCAGTACATTTTCAATAGCAAACAGAGAGAGAGAGAGAGAGAGAGAGAGAGAGAGAGAGAAGGAGGGAGGGAGAGAGAGAGATATTTAATACGTTGGATTGCTTTACTCGTTGGTAGACGAGTATAAGATGATGTTTGTTTCTACACTTCCAAATCTCGTTTCACAGGAGGCAAAAACAAGAACAAAGGACATGTCCTCCTGAAAAACTGCAATGTCTTCCAGAAGTTGCTGAAGCTCAATTTCACCACATTAGCATAGCATGACACAGAGATTGATAGCACGAATCTCTTTAAGTGTCAGCATATTCAGGATTTCGAATGAGAAAACATCTCGACTTTTTCAAATGCTAAGTCAAAATTTTCGGATTACTTGCCGTTATGGCCAACTTACGCTGAGCGCATAGGAGATGCAGAGTCCGACTTCACCAGTCGTGATTAGTCCCATTACGTGGAATAGCGACACCATCACCGAACACGCCAACACCTAAAGCACAAACGAAATCTTAGCGAAGGCTATTGGGAGAATTTCACAGTTTCTGACGCTGGAATTTAACAACAGCAATCACATTTGGGGACTAAACACAGTTTAAACAAGCACAATAATCTCATCTAATTTTCTGTTCCTCTCAACTTCCTAAAAATTCTGCCAGTCAATATAAAATTTAACACTCTATAAAATAGAAATAGAAAGAAGTGCCATAATATTGCCGAGGAGTTCCAATCGCAACGCCAACCATCTGGTAGTTGCAGGAGCAAGGTAACGACATCGAATAAATGAATCAACGTTGTCATAGAAAGAGAGAATCGTTGAATTAACCTAGAAGAAAAAGACTGCAGAAGAAAAGACAGAAAAATATGGTGTGATCAGGTTACTGGAAACTAATAGTATAATACAACATAACATTATGTCAGTCTCTATGTGCTTTGCCGCATCAACATAATGAGTAGTCCTATCCGGCAGAATTTACCAACTTAAATAAGAGCTCGACCTATCTTGCCAAAGGGATTGGATATCAGAAAAAAATCTACGTGCATTTTGCTCACTGGTATAATTAAGAAGAGACCAGTAGCTTTTTTGAGACATGTACCTCGGCTCACCTAACAGAAGACTCTCACGATTTGTTATGGCTAACCATACTTTTGTCAAATTTTAACGTATTTCTACCAACGGGCCACAGTTTAATTCTGCTGTGGTTATATCACTAAGAAAAAAAGGGTAATAGAATAGACCTGCTGCTGAACTGAAGACAGTGATCGCGGTCTTTGTTGCGTACATGTTGGGCATAGACCTTGCATTGGTCGGTACATACCTTCATTATTCACTTCAATTTATTACTTAATAAAGAGCCAGTCGGTATGGCGATATGGTTCCTTATTTTGTGCCAATTGACCACGCCCTTTCACTAGTGAATTTGATCCTATGCTAGTTCTGGAGCAAAAAGTTCTTCAGCCTTCTGACCTTTCTAGTTTCTCAGAATGTTGAAAGATAAAAGATCGCTGAAACCAATCTTTAAAG
This sequence comes from Angiostrongylus costaricensis, assembly GCA_900624975.1. NCBI lineage: Eukaryota > Metazoa > Nematoda > Chromadorea > Rhabditida > Metastrongylidae > Angiostrongylus > Angiostrongylus costaricensis. The sequence continues at coordinate 11,738 of UYYA01004783.1, read as the reverse complement.
AAGTCCCGATGACAATGTACAAAGAAGAGAATGTCTGCGATTATTTTATTTAAAATGCTAGTAACAACGCTTACTTCTTTATTTACTGCCTAATACACGGGCTTTCACAGCAGGGTATTATAGGAAATCAACTAAAACTGTGCTGAAATATTTGCAAAACTTGTACCCAGCGCCAGAACGAACTACGAACTCCTTCTAAGGGGGTTGGCGCACAGCACACTGCGCCACTGAGGCCCTTGCTCCGCGTTTCTCCCAGCTACTCTTCCATCCACCAGCTCTGAGAGCCAAGAGAAACGCAGAGCAAGGGCATCGGTGGCGCAGTGTGCGATGCGCGGGCTCTCGTAAAAGGAAGTCGTGGTTCGAGTGGTTCGATCTGGCCTGGGATTCAAACTTTACGAATTTTCCAGCATCGTTATGGTTGTAATTCACATCATACCCTGCTGCGAAAAATTATACTAGGCAGAAAATAAAAGGTTAATATGGTGACTTCGACTACGGTTTCGGCTTAACTGGGCTCAATGCTCCCATGTGGGCTCCCTAGATCAATCCCCTTAACCGGTGATTGCTGATGGCACCGTTAGATAGAAAACTAGCCGAGAGCAACGCAGAGTAAGGACCCGTGGCGCAATGTGTAATGTGCCAGCCCTGGAAAGGGAAATTGTGATTCAATCTGGCCTGGAGTCCAAGTTTTATGAATATCTTATCATCGTTGTGCAGGGTCAATATCACGTTTCCCTCATTTTGCATTTCGCGAGTTATCCCAAATTTTTGATCTTTTGAACAACTTCTGAACCTTTCAGCCAGTTCCTTTCCCAATTTATCACGTTTCACTCATATTTTTGGTAGGCTCTGTGCGCATGAATGAGCGCTTCTTAAGCAGAACAATGCAAAATCAGACCTTCTCCATAATCAACAAAAAATTTCTTTCACAGGTTTCTTTTCTCATCATGGGCGAGAAAGCGATGCCCGATGTCAAAATGTGATGGAAGCAAGGGTTCATTCCAGCGGCATAGTCTATCAAGCGAAGAAGAATTTCGACATTTTGAACAAAATCTTCAACGAAAAGTAAACTATTGCCAGAAACCGTTGCTATCTTGGCTGCAACACAGGGAGCAGGGAGTATGTAGTGACGACCTGGGAAAGAACCAGCTTTAACGCGACGTTCGAAGTTTAATGGAAAGCAAATCTTGACCACCAGCAAATTACTGGTCAAATAGAAATTATGCGTGGGTTTGCTTCACATCAGGTCACAAATAACGCGAATATTTTATGAATGACTCAAAATATCGGGACCTGCTCCATATATGAAGACGTTCCAACCAGAAGTCCAAATACAATGCATAGCACTATTATCACATAAACATTGAATTAGGTTTCCGATCTTGATGTAGGATGGAATTCGATAGTCATGGATAAACCTCACCCTTCGATAAGCTCGAATGCTATCCGCACCGTTGATGTTCTGCGAAAGAACTCCTAGTAACTGAGATCTCTGCGCACTTTCAATCCTTTTAATTTGTATATTCGTCGGCAGAAAGTACTTCTGGAAGATAGGAAATTATTGTGGCTTGCTTAATGCAGGGGAAGTAGAACGGATATTATTACTTGATGTATTACTTTATTTCTTTAATTCAAGTACTTTAAATAGCTATCATTTACTAAAATATCATACTGGTCGTAGCCTTTTACTCAATATGATTTCTCGAAAAGGAGGTCAATACTCTATAGTGTTCTCCTGCTTGTACGCAATGCAGAAAAAATACGACACAATGCAACCACTTTTTATTAACTGCGTATTCTTTTTTCATGGCAGGGCATGTTGTGAAATAATTAAAATAATACTCAGATAATTGCAAAACTCTGGAGCGCAGGTGTCTGCGGTGGAGACCGAACATGCTATTACCTTTTCTGGGAGTTAACGCGTTCACCACCACACCATACGGTTCCTTCGTATCGAATTTCTCTCAACCATATTTTACAGGCGGTGACTGATCGGGTGATTTCTGATAGTGCCTATAGGACATGGCCGAGAGAAAGACCAAACGAAGAACTCGCATGGTGGTGTGGTCAACGCGTTAACCCCCGGAAATGTAGTAACGCGTTTGATGTCTACCGTAGACATTTGCGGTCCGGAGATTTGAAAATGTTTCAGTATCAATGTAGTTAAAAATAAGGCAATAAATAAATCGCCTTACTAGAATAAACACATATCCGATTGTGAACGGTACGACAAACACGATGTACAGTGGCAACGAGATACTGATCACGACAAGAATCATACAGATCTAAAGTAGTTCATTGATGAACATTCAAGTACGGATATTGTATCACGAGGTTCCATTATTCATCTACGATTAGCTAATTGGTAATTTTTATAAGGACGAGTGACCAGCAACATGAACTGACTTACCGAAACTGAACTTTCTGAATATAACAGAAAATCCGCAACGTTATAAAATGACGAAATTAGCAAAGAACTCCAAAGAACCAACACAATGAGTTAATTTTGATCTCAAATTCTTAGCCAGAATGTACATACCAAAACCTACATGCATCAAACTGTCCACGACTAGTCGAATGTTTATCGGAAATTGTATGTCAATGATGTCGACGTCCTTAAAAGTGATGCCATTAGATAAGTGCTCTATTAAACTTCACCCTTTAATTTTGAGCTGCTCCTAAATGCAGCAAACCGCAATCAAAAATAAACCTGGTTAAATTTCTGCAATAATATTAAATTCGGCGGGCCAATTTTAGAAAAGGGGCGGATAGTATAGTGGCGGTGACGACAGCCATAACGACCCCGCTGCTGGTTGGACCCTTCTCCAAGCTCACTAAGCTCCTCATCTTTCTGGGACGGCGCAATTGGTACCGGAATTGTTCGGAAGAAATTGCTTTCTTCAATCCAATTGGGAATACTTTAGTCCGCTTATCCTAGGCGCTTAGTGAGAACTGACCTGACCAGCATTCTACGACATTCAAGAGGAAATGAAAAACCTCAAACAGTAGCCGAAGCCACACGTAAAAGGTGGAAGACCTTTAACGATGATGGATGGGAGGAAACGAATCGAATGTGGAAATCACTAAGATTAGGACAGTATATGTGCAGAGGATTGCGTAAAATATTTTTAAGAAATTGCGAAAGAGAAGAGAATAGCACAGTCGTCAACGATGCAGTCCACCAGGATGCAAGATGACGGTCCAATCCGCTTCATAACGCTCTCCTAGAATCTACGTGAAGGCACCTTATCTCGACTATCTACAAAATTGCAAGGAGAATCGACTCGACCAACATTCTACGACATTTGTAAAGATAAAATCCTCAAGCAAAAGCCGAAACAACACACTAAATGTTCAAAGATTTTTGCGGACGATGAGTATGAGGTAAACGAATTAAATACTAGATGTGCTACGAGCTGCGAAATACTGAAAAGACCAATAGCTTTATTAAAGATGACATTATTGTTACCAGTATCACCTGTACTCCCATTGATCGTCGAGTGACTCGAGTGGGCGCCAGTAAATTTTCCATTTCTCCCTGTCGCGTGGCAAGAGTAGCCCAGTGGGTTCTGCTAGCTCTAGGGACGTCGAGCACCATAGCTTTCTTCTAGGCTCTTCGTGAATAACTCTGATCATCGGGTCAGTGGTCTCCATGCAGTACGTTTGACATCCTGAGGAATCCAGTCACTAACGGCTCTGGTCCATCGGTTGCCATTCATACGCATTACGTGTGCGGTCCACCATATCTTCGACTGTTTGGCGTACAGAACGGCGTCTTTGATTTGTGATCGTTCCGCAGATCGGAGGTTCGGATCCTAACCCTTACCTGTGTGGAATGGAATACTCCTAGCATCGTCCTTTCCACTGCGCATTCGATCACGCTGAGTGACCTTTCTTCTTGCTTACGCAGCCACCAGGTTTCTGACGCATACTCTAGGGCACGAAGTACCGTTGAGTCGAAAAGGTGGGCACGGAGTCGGGTTTCCTTATCTGCCAAAGCCGCTCGTTTTCTTCTGATTAGCTCTGGAGCTAGGTCGTTCATCACATTGTTTTTCCGACCTAGATAGATATAACTGGAACATTCGGAGATATTCGTTCCGTTGAGCGTGAATGGGGCATGCGAAACTAATCCGTTCTTCATGAACATCGTTTTTATGAGATTTAGTCGAAGACCAATCTTTCCACAGGCTTTATCAAAGTCGTCAAGCATACGTTCCGCTTGGCTAATGCTTGGTGTTATAAGGAGGATGTCATCAGCAAAGCGAGGATGGTGTAACTGCCAACCATCAATTTTCACTCCCATATTATCCCACTCCAATGTTCGCATGACGTTCTTGAGGGTGACGGTGCATAATTTTGGCGAGATGGTATCAAGTTGCCTAACTCCTCTTTTGACGTCAATGTTAATATCGTTGTAGAATAGTGATACCTTGGTTGTAAACTTTTTGTACAGCTCACGAAGGACTTTATGTACTGAGTAGGGACTCCTTGACTATCAAGGGCTTCCAAGACTGCTTCTATCTCAACCGAACCAAAGGCCTTCTGTAAACCAATGAAAGTGAGACACAGCGGTCTTTTGTACTCTCGCGACACTTCAATGAGCATTGTTATCGTGTGAATGTGGTCCACCGTACCAAATCCTTTTCGAAACCCTGCTTGCTCACATAGCTATCCTTCGTATAGTGTTCTGTCAATCCTGTTTAAGATGACTCAAGTGAAAAGTTTGTAGACGACAGACAGTAAACAGATTGGGCGATAGTTGCCGATATCATGTAGGTTCCCTTCTTGAACAATAACACCGTCCTGCTGGTCTTCCACTGAGTAGGAATTTTGCATTCAGACAGGTGGCCTGTGAAGAGCCAGACCGGTGTGTGTTTACGAGGGCCTGCGGAAGGTTCGTTAGATGTTCCGGTCATATCCTGTCCGGACCTGGTGCTGTTCCATTTTTCATCGACGAAATGGCATGTCGGATTTCGGGAGGAAGAATCGGTGCTACAACTTATCCATCCTCCTTTATTTTATATGACGGAACGTGGCTATCGAAGAGATCCGAGTAGTATTCGTGAACGATTTTGTCCATTGCCTTTCTGGACGCTGTAACTGTTCCGACTGGGGGCCAGAGAGCAATCATTTTGGTCATGTAATTGGCGAAGCGTCGGTGGGCTTTGCGAATGCTTTTCCCAGCCTCTGCGACTTCGGCCATTACTGCTGCTCTTATCTCTCTAAGATCCTTTTTATCACCTCTCCACATTGTTTTGCAAGTTCGGACGTTAGTTCGCGGTTGCCTGCAGCTCGTGCGATTCCACGCTGATGTATCAGCTCAAGTTCTTCTGGAGACAGACGTATCTAGTTATTATGGAGGCATTACACATCAGTACTCAGAGATCGACGTGAGTTTATCACAACCGATATTCGAGGCATATTGGCTGATGTGCATTAATTCCAAACCACAGCACGCGTAACGAAAAATTAAGCGCGGTTTAGTTGCAGCAGCCACACAAATTGAGGATATGGTCTCTAAGTGTTAATAAAACCTACCAGGGTAAATCCATTGAGATGATTTAAGCACAATTTGTATCAATGAAATAATTCTTTGTGATTTACTAGGCATTAAACGAAAAGACAATCAAATCCTTACAAAAGAGCCAAGTGAATTATCTTCCAGGCAGACCATAACACTACAGAGATTTAATTGTTTGTTGGCCAAAAATGATCTGTCATGTCGCGTAGATTACGGTTTTTCTACCGATTTAAGAAGTCCACAATTATGTCAACTAATTTCAAAGATCGACAGGAACAGCTAGGCATTAAGCAATATTCAGTGCTCGACCCAACAAAAATGTTGGGACTGAAGTAAAACAAGGCCACAACAATTGATGCAAGTTTTGCTGTTTTGTGCCTTACAGCATCCAGAACATCGAAGTTTTCGTGCTTTTGCTTTCTACCGATTTCAGTGGCTTTGACTTCCTAAAACGGCAATAAATTCGTTATGATGGAACCAGTTTTTTCCTGAAAACTTATTCTATAGGTGGGATAGAGTAAAATTAGGTCAGCAAACTGCTAAAAACTGTATAAAATCAATATGTATTGTTTGTTCGGTAAACTTATTGAAATAGGAAATATTGTATAAAATCAGTTGAAAATTTCTTGTGCATCTGAAACCTTTGTTGTTACCATAGCTTACAGTCTACAAAAATTTAGTGGTTATAATAGCAAGCGGCTCTGATATATTACTACGTCTGTAATGAAAATCTTAAGCTATACATTAGATAGAACAAGAACTAAGAGTCCTATGGTCAGGCATAAAGCTGTACAGGCGTTTAAGAGCCTCTAAAACATTGGCATGGATAGTATCCTTACTACAAATGGTATCTAATATTACGGTTTAACAATAATTAATCAAAAATCATACCGCAACAAGTCGGCTGAGAATCCGACCAACGGACGTTTCGTCAAAAAATGAGAGAGGAGCGTGCATGATGGCGTCGATGAGCGGACGATGAAGAGCGAGTGAAGCACGGATGCCTCCAAATGTCGACGACACAAAGGCGATAATGTTCAACAGAACTGCAATGCTATTGTGAAGAGCACTAAATCACTAACACGAACACCTTTCCTGACTGAAGGACAGGTTTCGTGTGCTTCTGATCGTATGACAGATTGTTTTGGTGTTTCCCCTATATAACCATCCATATAGAGTTGGCGTCACAACCTAGTTACATTAGAAGTTAAGCCTCGAAATAAACGGACGATTAATGCAATGATATTTTGGTCGTCCGCATATCGCTTTATAAGCCAAGTGTTTACGAAATAAGCCCCTATTTACTGACCATAATTATATCGACATATCTTTACACTAGCTGAAGCTAAGAATTTAATTCTGGAATATTAAACCTATGAATATAAGCTCTTGGAGAGCCTTTCTCAAGGACCTTCCACATTCCAAACATTTTGCACCATTCTGAAGTACCACCTCCACTACCTCTCCTACCGTTGAACGTTGAGCGATTCGAGCTAGTGTCAGTAAAGCCTCCATTTCCACTTGTATCATGTAACAATGGTTTAAAGGGTTCTGTTCGCTTTAGGGACTTTCTGAATTCTAAATTCTTTTTCATCTCTCGATAAAAGAATTGCCATGAAGAAGTCTGACTACAGCATCTTAGTCTTGCTGCTATGTGCTTGGCAGCCGTTGAGATCCAGTCGCTTACGGTTATTGTTCACAGGTTGCCGTTGAGAAATGTCACATGTCCGTCTCTGATCTTCGACATCTCAGTGTATTAGGCTGCTACTTCGATTTTAGAAATTCAGACCCTCTTTCACATGCATGATACCGGGTTCTCCTGGAATCGTCCTTTCGATTGCGCCAAAGGATATCTCGGCCTGCTTATGCATTTTTCGCTCGTCAGCGTTAACGAAAGAGAATGGCAAAATCGTGAAATTCGGTACGAATGTTGCAGAAATTTCTGAACATTGGTGAAGACGGGTATAAAAGAGCACGTGTGCAGTAAGAGAAATATAGACGAAAATCCTGACGATGGGTACCATTTGACTAGGAAAACTTGCAACTTATTCTCGAAATAAACTAGGAAGAAACTATACATAACTTTGAAACTCTACTGGACTTCACATAATTGACTCAATTGAGCACTAAGAAGCTGGCGCAAGTGGCGCTGTAGTTAGAAGTGCCCTGCAAAACACACGTGGTCATTGGTTCGATTTCGCGTCCAAGGGATACAAAGCCTTCCACTGATCTGGATCGGTAAATCGCTAGTAGATTTGTCTGGGAAGATAGCAACACATAATTGATACATTGGTAGACCAACGCAACTCACTGTACAAACCAGATATGTAAGCGTCACCTCTAACGATGCTCGACTAACTCGAATGCATGGAGCATTTCTTTGAGACTGATCAGTACCAAACGCTTTACTTCTATCCTTTTCACTACATCTCACACTCTGAACGAACATAACTACATTCGTTAGGTCTATTGATTTCAAGAAGAAAGCGACCCAAACCACAACAGCAACAACAACAACAACGACAACTATACCAGCCTCGCATCAGCTCAAAAATCATTTCATAAGAACGTGTAAATAAATATCGATTATTAATGCCGAGGCTTATAGAAACTCGGTCTTTCGAGTTATCCTATATTGCTTACCGTTCCGAAACTCGGTCTTTCGAGTTATCCTATATTGCTTACCGTTCCGCCATTATGAAGACTTAATTTACGATTTACAGTGTTCTTAAAAGGATGAAGGTCACACATGCATCTATTGCTGATTTCGCTTCATTGTTATTCTAAGGCAGCCACTACAGGGTGTGCTGGAAGTTATGTCCCTAACCTCCCAAATAACATTTAATACACTGAAGTGCACATCAGCGCTCTTCAACTGTGTTTCTTGAGAACGATGGAAAATCCTGACATTGGTTCATCCTTATCTTGGCCTCCAAATGAAAGGGAACGTCGACATAAACTTAAAACTTTTAAGAGCTACTGAATGAACTTTGCAACTCGATTACTAGAAATTCTTTGTCGCAGAAGAACGACAAGGAAAAAAGAGAAGTTATCGTTCTGTTGTCACAGTTATACTTGTTTGTTGGCAAGAATGAAGTATTCTCATCTTATTGTATTAGAATGCATCTTTTAAAATTCTTCATCGATTTTCCGTATTGATGAGTGAGTTTTAGATAGATTCTTACCAGTAAGAAATCCAAGTGTAATGTAGATGATAAGACCGTCGGTCGTCTCGCTACTGTCGGTCGCTGCCGCATTCGAATCTGCCCAATTTGACAACCAAATACTACTTAACGCCTAAAGATTAGATAATACTAAGTATTACAGTCAGCTATAGAGTTCTTTGTTGTTTTAAGTTGTTGAAAAACCTACCTGCATTGCGTAACGGCAAAACAACAAGATAAGAAATACTAGTGCCCATCTATACGAAAATGCTTTTAAATACGTTAAGTAGACATTTATTTTTATCTGAAAAAAAATAAATAATTTAGTCAAGCCGCTATTTAATTGCTCACATATTTGCCTATTATATAAATAAAAGAGCACGTGTGGCGCAGTGGTCGGACACACACCCCTGAAACACACATGTGGAATCGATCTCCGCACCCATGGCTCACCAAGCCTTCCATCCCTCTCTTTTAGGCAAATTGGTGCCAGACTTCTCTGAAAGAATAGCAGCACCGGCTCGATACGGTAGGCCTCCGCAAGTCATTGTAAAGGTCTGATATGCATTCAATCACCACCAAACGATGCTTAATGAAGTCGAAAGCATGGCGCATCCCTCACGGGTTGATCAACTCCGACGGCTTTGGAGTTTTATATAAATAAGACACTATGAGGATACATATGAACACATTCAAATACAAACATTCGTGTCACAACAGACACTAAGATTCTAAGGCATCTTCGTCGGTACAGATAGGATTTTCCCAATGCGATGTGTAGATGATCTATCAAATACACCAAAAAAAAACAAAAAACTGAAAAAATACAGAATATTATTACGAGATTAAAAACAGGACTTACTCTCCCTACCGCGACGTTTTCTACTTGCTTTGAATCTGTAGGCTGTGGTGGTTCGAACATCACCTTTAGTCGTTTGTGCCGATTCACTACTGTAATCAACACTATTTACAGCGCTAACGTTTCTTTTAGTGCCTAATACAATTTTTAGCGGTATAGTATTGTATGAAAAACGATTATAATGATGCTGAGATGTTTTAAAAACTCCGGAGCGCAGGTGTTTGCGTTGAGGAACGAATGCGCTGTTACCCTATCCGGAGGCTAACGTGTTCACCAAGACACCATGCAGTTCCTTCGTTCCCGCCTTTCTTTCGGCCTTGCTGTTGACCTATAGGCGCTTTCAGCGACCACCCGTCAACGGGAGTGATCTATGGAGCGCAAATAAGCATTGAAATCAGTTAAGCTGAGGTTGTGGCATAAATCACATTGCCGTCACTTTTTATGTACTGCCTATTCTTTATTAATGTCAGGGTATTATGTAAAATATACGCATAATGATGCTGAGGTAATTGAAAGACTCCGGATTGGAGATGTTTGCGGTGAGGATAAATGCACTATTAACTCTTCCGGTGGCTCACCACCACACCACGCAGGTCCTTCGTTTCCCTTGTCTCTCAGCTAGTTCTACCGATCACTGCCATCAGCAATCACCTGTCAATGGTATTGATGTGAGGAGCCCAAATCGGAATTGAACCCAATTAAGCCTGGGCTACAGTCCAAATTAAAATGCTAGCCTTTTTATTTGCTGCCTATCACAATTTTTTAATGCTGTTGACAAGTGATTGCTGATGTCGCTGGTCGATAGTAAACTAGCTGAGAGGCAGTCCAAATTAAGGATCCGCGTTGTGTGGCGGCGAACGCGTTAGCATCCGGAAAGGGTAATAGCACGCTCGTTCCTCACAGAAACCACCAGTTGTACTATTTACAGCAATTATAAACCATTATTACTAACCATTAACTAAAACTGTTTTTTCGTAGTACTGTTTTTCTCGAGATTTCTATTTTATGTTCATTAAAAGCAAATTTTTCTCTATATAATCTTCTGTACTTTGTATTGGAAGGCTCTCGAAGTGCAATTGTACGTCTGACCAGGTTTAGTCGTCAAGCTTCCGTTACTTCGAGCTCAATCAATCGATCACATATCCGTCTTGGACTCATGAATCAAAAAAAATCTTCATCACCTTCCTCTATGCTTCACATCAGATGGTTCTTTTACTTCACTGTTTGTATCACAATTTTGCACTATTAGGCAGCTAACATAGGTACATATCGATCTTAGAACTCTCAGAAAAATCTAAAGAATGTAACAGGTAACGAAATTTTGAGCTAGAGATACAACCACGAATCAGTATCTCGAAACCACCTTATTAGCTGAGTACGTAGCCCAGCGTTTAGACGTGTCTACGTGGTCTGTGGTTTCTGGGAAAACCAAGTCCTTTTCTCGGGGTCGGCAAACCAGTGTCCGCCTGTCTAGCAGCATAGCAGCACTGACTTGATACACCGGCAGATCTCCACAAATCACTGTATAGGGCGAATGTGTATTCAGTTACCTTTATAATGCGTGGTAAAGTTTTTATAAACATCTCTCACGGAATGGTCAACACCAAACGCCTTTTTCATTCATTCAACTGACTCTTGCAAAAAAAAATGCCTTTGTTGTTCTTTCAGCGATAATTTAACACGAGGTTGGCAAAAAACAAAAAAAGGCACATAAACGAAGCATTACAACCAACCAAACGTTTCCTGCGGTTTTCCACGCTTTTTGGCTTCCTCGTGGTCCTGCTTAATTTTACTGAATACTTGACTTCGTTCAAGTAGCTCATCATATGTCCCCTCATCGATGATTTGTCCACTATCTACACATTGTTAAAAAAATTAGTTTATATCATCAACTTTAGGACTAATACGGAAATATGTTCATTTAAGAAGAAAAATAGATAAAGATGCTGAAAATTCATATATCAGAAAGCTGCCCTTACCAAATTTACAAAGTAATCTAATTTCACGTTTTTATGGTATAGAAAAGTGCAGCGAAACAGTTACGGTTGAAAACTAGAGAAAAAAAAGTGAAGAAAGTAAGAAGAAGCAAAAGGGGGTGTGAGACAAACAGAGACAGTATAGAGAACATTCTTTACGAATATTGGAATGTTCTCTATGTGAATTAATTATAACCTTATGTCAAACATTTTCGAAT
>UYYA01004782.1:0-65169 GCA_900624975.1 Angiostrongylus costaricensis | reverse complement strand
AGCGGAAAGTATGCTTGCGGACTTTGATAAAGCCTGTGGAAAGATTAGTCTTCGACTAAATCTCACAAAAACGTTGTTTATGAGGAACGGATTGGTTTCGTATGCACCATTCACGCTCAACGGAACGAATATCTCCGAATGCTCCAGTTATGTCTATTCAGGTCGGGAAATCAATATGACGAACGATTTAACTCCAGAGCTGAGCAATCAATGTACTGTGAGATATCACGAAGCAGTGATGCATCTTTGCAAAAGAATTCTTGCAAAGAAAAACATCTTGTTTTATAAGTCTGGGCAGCAGTTCATGTATCATAAAAAGCGAGTATTGTGTTTCAGACCAAAAATGGTTATTGCTTCAAGAACAATCAAGCGATGTAGTAATTTAAAAAGGAATTATGCGAAATACAAGCACAATAGTGCTTAAATATCAGCAAATCTCGTAACATTAGATGCGCTCGAAGCTGCACCTGCCCTTTCCTCCCCATTCCTGTTGACTAGTCATCTCTTATAGCACTGTTAGGATAAAAGAAAGCTAACCGATAGAAAGGTAAAGCAAAAGCTTCGATTCAGTGGATAACAAGTGAAACCCCGGAAAGGACAATTGTCCGCTCGAAGCTCACCGGGGTTCAAATTTTTGCTTATCTAATAGCATCTTTGTGTTGTCATTATTCATTATAATCATTTATCATGTGATCTTGCAAGACACTACCGTCCAGGCTTTCAGAAGTGCAAATTGGGAGCAGCTGTTGTAGGAATGAATCTCAGCACTGTGGCTGTAGCAGAGAAATGCATGATTAATACGTGATAGCAGTGTTCACACCCTAGCCATAATTCGCGAGAATAAAAGTTACTCTCGCAGTACTTTTGCCATCATGAGTGGAATACACCGATAAGGAAGGCAGCGAGAACGAATGGCACCGTTACCATCATAATCCATACAATCTCTCAATGCATATAATTTTCTGTGCTGTTAAAATGATAAAACTCTCCTGAACTGGTGGATGCAAACACTAAACATCAAGTTCATTCATAGTTCAAATTTATTTTAAAAAAATATTAACTCACTTGTAATGTTTCCCAGTTACGTTGACCACATCATGAGGAGAGAAGTAACGATAGGAGGATAGGGTGAACTGCAACAATTAAACGATCCGAATAACTTTCCCACACGCCGATTATTCCCGGATTTTTTGAATAACATTGTTTTCACTTCCCGAAAAAATCGCTAAGCAGTGAAATTAACGGCTAGCTAACTGTTGGCTAAAGACGACTGGAGCATGTTACATAGTGACTGTTTTAATAAGCAGAAGCTAATAAACGCTGTGAATCTTCATAGCAAGTTCATTTTCAGAGAGCTTCTGCAGACTTACCACATCAGGTTCGCCCTCGTTCACTCGCACAATGATTGAGTCATTTTTAGGCTAAAAAAAAAAAAGAGATTCAAGATTATTCAACTGTGGTAGATTCTTCTAAGAAGCGATAAATCACTGACCGTGTCACCGAAGCCAACACCTGTGTAAGCATTTGAAGGAAAGTTGTCATATTCAAAGTGGAACACAACATTTTCGTCGCGAACAAGCCACTTTAATGAATAGCCTGACCGATGAGTGTAACTGCACGTGGAATCCACGAAACGAATCCAAGATAGCACTAAATGATCGAAATACTGGTGATTTCATCGGAAGATATAGCCAAGTACAGATTTTTACATAAAGGTATTGCAATGTAACTGTTAACTACGAATTCGCATTTCTTGCAGTAAAGTCTGACACTAATCAGTCGCAGTGATGTGGAGATAGGACGCCGAGCACCTTTCTTTCATAGAAAATGAACACGTTTGTTTTTTGACTAATGCTTTTCGAAAACTGGATTAGTTGAGTTACCAGAATTTGATATGGTCATAGCAGACACTTTGCCCAGTCGCCCTATGAGGATGTATAAAGGATGAAGGATAAAGCTCTCGTCTTTGATCAATCCCTGAGGGATGCAACATGCCTTCGACTTCATTAAGCATCGTTAGAGGTGATTTAGTGCATGTCGGGCCTTTACGATGACAAACAGTGGCCTACGGATGTATCGAGTCAGTGCTGCTATCCACCCAGACAAGTCTGGTACCAATTTGCTAACCCCGGAAGGAAGGAAGGCTTGGTGGGCCATGGGCGCGGAGATCGTTTCCACGTGTGTGCTATCGCAATGGCACCTCCAACCACTGCGCCACACGTGCCCTATGAGGATGTATCACCTGTATCACCTGTAATCCCATTGATCGTCGAGTGACTCGAGCGGGCGCCAGTAAATCTTCCATTTTTCCCTGTCGCGAGCAAGAGTATACCAGAGTGGGTTCTGCTTGCTTAAGGGACTCATCGAGCATCATATCTCTCTTCAAGGCTCTTTGTGAAGAACTCTGTCCATCGGGTCGGAGGTCATCCTGCAGTGCGTTTGACATCCAGAGGAGTCCAGTCACTTACGGCTCTTGTCCATCGGTTGCCGTTCATACGCATTACGTGTCCGGCCCACCTTATCTTCGACTGCTTGGCGTACAGAACGGCATCTTCGATTTTCGTTCGTTGACGCAGGTCGGAGCTTCGGATCCCATTCCTTACCTGCGTGAAGCGGGTTGCTCCTAGCATCGTCCTTTCGACTGCGCCTTCGATAACGCTGAGTGACCTTCCATTCTGCTTACTCAGCGACCAGGTTTCCGGCGCATACGTTAAGGCAGGAAGCTTCGTTGAGTCGAAAAGGTGGACAGGCAGTCGGCTGTTCATTGTTCTCTTCACTACATCCTCCATGCTGTTGAAGGCTCCCCAATCCGCTCACTTCCATCTGCTCAGCTTTGGAGCTAAATCGTTTGTCATATTGATTTTCCGACCTGAATAAACATAACTGGAGCATTCGGAGATATTCGCTCCGTAGAGCGTGAATGGGACATGCGAAACCAATCCGTTCTTCATGAGCATCGTTTTTGTGAGATTTAGTCGAAGACCAATCTTTCCACAGTCTTTATCAAAGTCGTCAGTACGTTCCGCTTGGCTAACGTTTGGTGTTTTAAAGACGATGTCATCAGAAAAGCGAAGATGGTGCAACTGCCGACAATCGATTTTCACTCCCATATTATCCCATTCCAGTGTTCGAATGACGTTCTCGAGTGTGGCGGTTAATAATTTTGGCGGGATGGTATCGCCTTGCCTAACTTTTCTTTTGACGTCAATGTTAATATTGTTGTAGAATGGTGATATCTTGGTTGTGAAATTTTTGTACAGCTCACGAAGAATTTTTATGTACTGAGCAGGAACTCCTTGACTGTCAAGGGCTTCCATGACTGCTTCTATCTCAATTGAATCAAAGGCCTTCTATAAATCGATGAAAGTGAGACAGAGCGGTCTTTTGTACTCTCGCGATACTTCAATGAGCCTTGTTATCGTGTGGATGTGGTACATCACACTAAATCCTTTTCTAAACCCTGCTTGCTCATATGGCTGTGCTTCGTCCAGTATTTTGTCACGTCTCTTCAGGTGAACTCTAGTGAAAAGTTTGTAGACGACAGACAGTAAGCAGACTGGGTGATAGTTGCAGATATCGTGGAGGTCACCCTACCTGAACAACAGCACGGTCTTGCTAGTCTTCCACTGAGTAGAACTTGCATTCAGACAACTAACATGTGGACAGCTGAGCCACTGTATTTACGAGGACTGGCGGAAGGTTTTTCAGGTGTTCGAATCCTATTCTATCGGGATCTGGTGCTGTTCAAGTGTTCACCGACTAAGTTGAATTTCGGAATTTGGAAGGGAGAAGAATGTATAGCCTTCATAAACTTCTTAATAAATCTTCTGCAATTTATCAAATTGTCCAGAAATAGAATTAACCGAAAATGGGGAACAAAATTTAAGCTTCTGAAATCTTCCCACACAGGTGCAGCAGTAGATAACATACGTTCTATAAGCTTGAAAAAATCAGCATTTTATTACTATAGAACGAGAAGCTTACACCCTGTTGCAAAGATCTGCAGATTCTAGGGGTTTTTTTTTACTTAAACCAGCAAAAGTCATTGTGAATTGAGATATGGACGATCAAAATTGAAGTCGGTATTACCTTGTATCGAATACATTAAAATTCATGCACAGACCATTACGCATCAAAAATTGAAAACGCAAAAGATTATTTCACAAATCAAAGTTTGTTCACTCCTGACGATGTCAAAAGAGGAAAAGATCATCGTCTTCCAGAGAAATGTCTTAACTGGCCATGTTCCTCATCTTTTTCGATTTCACGTCTCCACTCAACCATCCATTGAATATAATCTACAATAATACCTCAGCCATCAGGTGTAAAGTGAAGGAAAGGTGATGGTTAATGAATAATTTTACCAGAGAGGAGCACTACCTGATGAATTTCTGAAATTTTATACACACCATATGCATACATTTAAAGTGGTGTAGAATATACAAACTTATTCCACTAAAAGAACAGAATTTTGGGAAAAGTTGTTGTAGAGAGTAGTGTAAAAGAAACAAGGCGAATAGATGGAAGAGTTTATGAAAGATGTTTTGACGGGTGGTCCATGTTTCGATGAAATCCCTTTTCATTACTACTTCTTTTTCTCATGAGCACTACGGCCACGGTATTTCTCTGCAAGTAAGTATCGTTACACTTTGTTCCGTACATTCTAAGAATTCTTATTAGACTGGAGAGAAATCGATTTCCTATGAGAAATTACATAATGAAACACTGAGTATTGACGTACACGTAACGATGACGGTTACTCCTGATGCAATCGACATAGCTAAGTGGTTACGGAGCAACATTGCGCTCTTATAGTGGAGAAGTCGCTAGCTCAACCGAACCGGCTTTTTTGTTTGGCACCGTTGTGCCGTCACCACAGAGTTATCCTCGATTTCTCGCATTCGATCACTCACATTCTCTAAATGAAATCATAGAAAATATATTGGGCATGACTTCGTCATGGATGTAATATCATGATTCTTTCATCATTTTAAGTACCTCAGAATTCATATTGCAGGCTAAGGCATGTACTATGGAAATGGAATAAACAAGTTGTTTCAGACTATTTGAGTTAACATAGGTGAGCAAAAGTTTCATAGACGAACATGGGAAAAGCGCTCGAAACCATAACATGAAAAGAGCAAGAAGAATACTTTTCTGATTACTTTGGCATCACTATAGCATGTGTTGTTTTGATATGATAATCACGTAATTGTAAGAGTTTAGTCTGCAAGAAAAAAGATCGATATTTTTATGAGAAAACTTGGGAAATGCACAAGTACAACATTGGAGTTGGAAGACGTTAATGTGGAACTGACAACTTTCAAAGCAGTGTATATCGTTATACCAACAAAAGATAATAAAAAGAATGAAAATGACACAATATATCTAGGCAATTAAGAGGAATATAAAACGTTCTAGGCTAATCAGAAAAGTTGTGATCAGTAAGAAAAAAAAACTTTGCTGCGGCTTCCAAGATTTCAGGATCACACTGATAAAAGCGAACTCCTCTTTAACACTGTCTCAGTCAGAATTTTCTTATAAAAAAGTGACCTTGCATCTTAAATACAAACACTTAAAAGACAGAAACTTACACTTACGGGTACAGCTTGTAATTGGAAATTCATCGTTGAGCCTTGAACGAGTTTTTTATATAACAAACACAAATAAGTTTGAGATAGGAATTGTATAATCAGGCAGAACTCTGGTTTTTCCACTAAATAGTGTCAGAAAGGGGGCGCGTGTGGCGCAGTGGTTGGAGGCGCCATTGCGACACACACGTGGAAGCGATCCTGCGTCCATGGCCCACCAAGCCCTCCATCCCTCTAGGGTCGGCAAATTGGTACCAGATTTGTATGGGAGGATAGCACCACTGGCTCGATACATCGGTAAGCCACTGCGAGTCGTTGCGAAGACCAGCTATGTTCACCTCCAAACGATGCTTAGTGAAGTGGAATGCACGGAGCATCCCTTAGTGGTTGATCAACGCCCAGAGCTTTATCCTTTACTTTAGTGTCAGAAAGGAGAGAAAAAGCGCTGAATATTTCAAGGGTGTGCGCCAGTATGACGCAATATACAAGAAGGATTTTGCCACCAGCAGCTTTGAGAATGCTAGTGTTCAACCGCTGGTCTAATCAATGTACTCCACCCTCTTCGAAGTCCTTTGACGTCAATATCGTCAATGTTTCGAACTTCTTCATATTATTGTTGGTTTGAAGGAATTAACATTATATTCTCAAGACCGTTTTTGGATAGAATTTTTATATTTTTTTTATGTGGGAAAATAACAAACTTTGTGATTACACTATTAGCATCTTCCTCGCTTATTAAGCTAAAATGAGGTTCTTGTAAAAGTTTTGCATGTACAGCTAAGGTTCCCGCGACTTCGTCTTTAAGCGTCACATAGCACACGCCTTTTATAACAACCACATTTTAGCATAATTATTAAAGAAGATATTGATTATTTGTGCTGAGGATAAAGAAAGTCGATTTTTGAAGTAGTTTCAGTTTTCTGCAAGTAATGCAGCTCTTTGAAGATCTTACAGCAGGTACCCTTAAAATCGATTATGATAACGAATAGAATAAACACATCGGGAACGAATGTGGTAATTGCTCGGTTAACAAGAAATAGTGTAAGAAAATGATCCTTATATTTTTTAATAGTTAATTTGCGTAATGAATTTAACATACGTGCAAATAGTAAAGCCTAATGAGGAAAATAATAGTGGCGCCAATGGACTACTGATAAATTAGCATTGTTAATACGGCCAACGCGTATATCGAGTCACTGTTTTTATCCTGGCAGGAACGTCTCGCATCATTTACC
This sequence comes from Angiostrongylus costaricensis, assembly GCA_900624975.1. Lineage (NCBI taxonomy): Eukaryota > Metazoa > Nematoda > Chromadorea > Rhabditida > Metastrongylidae > Angiostrongylus > Angiostrongylus costaricensis. The sequence continues at coordinate 58,343 of UYYA01004782.1, read as the reverse complement.
CACACCGATGCGATGACGTAGTTTACACGCAACAGTTGACCACTAACAAACTCATCCGTAGAACAGTCTTATTGCAAATTTTGTAGACATTGGCTTCTACCACCCAACATTTAAAGCACTCGTCTGCGTTTGGTAAACTATCGACTGAATAGAAAAGTAGAGCGAACAACCTAAGTGGAGTTTACGACTGAATCCAGGCTATGCATTAAGACAATGGACGATATGATTCGTGAGTGACTCATACTCTCGTCGCGCCCTTCGTCTTTCCACAAAACGACCCAATCTTTCCTTTTGCACGTTTAGCTCTGTAAATTTACACCATAATGGTGCTGAGATATTTACGAAACCCCGAACCGCATCCGTGTTATTGAGCTATACGTGCTACTAGCCGTCAACGAGATCGTTCTGAGACTCTAGTTGAAATCACAATGTTAACTTTTTATTTGCTGCCTCCTACAACATTTCACGGCAGAATATCCTGTGAATTACAGCCGCAATGATTCCGCGATATTTGCAAAGCACAGGATCGCTGGTGTCAATGGTGGTGAACGAACGCGTTAGTACTCTTTCCAGGGGCTAACGTGTTCACCACCATACCATGCGAGCCATAATCGATCCATAATCGAGCCATACCATAATCGATTTTTGTTCAGCCTGCCTCATTGTCTGTTTCACTTCTCTTTACCTGCCCTGATTTGTGCTCCCGAGATCAATTCCATTAATGGGTGATTGCTGGTGGCGCTGGTAGATACAAACTACCTGAGAAAAACGCGAAATGAAGGACACGCGTGATGTGGTGGTGTACGCATTAGCCTCGGAAAGGGCAATAGGGTCTTCCTCCCCACCACTACATCATTATAGTTGTATTCCACATAACACCCTGCCATGAAAAATTCAAGTTGACCACAAATAAAACCTTAACATTCTCTAAAATAATTTTGCTATGGTGATTTTACTGTTTTTCACTCGCTACTAAACTTCTTTGTTTTTTGTATACCTTTCCATACTTTAGAAAATTTTTAACTGCTGTGTAACTCGTGTGACAAAAAAAGTCCGCTGCTCTCAACAACATTACTGCGAAATTCCTTGTATTCTTGTTAAGCAAACACGAGGTGGTACTTTATTTTTAAGCACAAGCTAACGTTTCGGATTTCGTCTTCCTCACAGCGTGGAAAGGTCAAGTTAACCACAATCTACCCAGTCAAACATTTCACTAAATATGTCACGTGGAGGCTAACCGCGCAGAGTTCACATGGAGGCGTAATGTACCTCTCATATTAAAATAACAGTCTTATATACTCTCCAATAATATCATGCGCCATTGTGAGGCATTCCACCATGCGGTTCATTTTGGAATTCTTGGACTTTCTTTGCTCGATTAGTGCAGAGGTTAGTAGAAAATCGGTCGCGGGAACTACTACAAGACGTGCGAGCAAGATACTTCCGACTTGCAAAACAAATACTGTCACTAAGACAAAAGATCGTCTTGGCTCGGCAGACAATACACTCTCTCCGTCGCAGCCTAAAAACTGAGTCGTCCCGAAACGATGTGTGAAGCCTACCAGAGGATAGCCACGGAGCACTGGACATCAAAACGCGAATATTATGCACCTGTCTACGAATAGAACAAGATCAGTTGTTCTCCAAGTGGAAAAAGTGCGAGACGCAGGAAAACCATTGTGCTCAGTATTTGGAGGACCACCTGTGGAGGAGAATCGTGGGCGAGTCTGGATCTGATTTTCAACTCTACTAGGTTTAATGCTAAAGTAACTTTGCGGAGAAAATTGGAAGACCTCTTGAGTAAATGGCATAACACGGCTGCTTCAAAAAGGGTATAGAAACATCGCCAATGAAAATTAAACTAGTCACAGTAAAACAAGTAATATCTCAGAAAGTTTATGACCAACCGTGTTAGGAGGTATCGCTCTTCCTGATGGAGAGCGTTCACTATTAGAATGGGGCCCAAGTTTCTCGCCACCTGTACCCATTTCTATGGCACCCTTGCGTAGAGTCGCATGTAGTTTACATAAGCTTCTTGATAAAGGATAAAAGGATAAAAGGGATTCGCCATGCATTCAAATTCATTAAGTATCGCTGGAGGTGATTGAATGCAAATCTGGCCTTTACAATGACGCGCCATGAACTTCAAGATAGACTCTGCAGAACACCAGAAGTAAGGTCAAAACTATTACCACGATTTCCTCAACCGTTCTTCAACCTAATAATGAATTTAGCATTAAATTTCGGATGTTTAAGAATAAAACTTTCAAAGTCCATAATCACTTTCGCGGATTGAGATCTTGCTCCAACTTCACAAAAGTGCAAAAATGTGTATGCGGGTGGTACGAGAGCTGATAGGGTTGAAAACATAAGACTATCCGTTAATGATAGGAGTGGAGAGTGCGTTGTAAAACACCATCAGTTAGATGTTGAGATAACGAAAAAGAATCTTAAAGGTGCTTCCCTTTATCGTCTATCGTCTGAGAAGGAACTTAAAAGTCAGTACCGAAAATTAAACAACTAGCGGGTTAAAACCATCAGTTATCTCTCCACTCAAAGTTCACCCGCCAACATGGCCCGTATCCTAACTGCTTATTAAAACTGATGATTTAGTAACTAGCGATAACCTAGTATCTACCGATTCATCATTATTCAAGGCTAGACCTAACAATAGCTGTGTAGACAGGCCAACGCAGAGGATGACGTCACTTTTAACGTTTGTATTTACCCAGTTGTTAGAACACATTCCAGCCCATTTTACGAACACCCAGACGTTTCTGAATCGTCTACGTAATGTGCGTCCTAACAGAGGGTACGTGATGGAGTCTTTCAACGTTGCTGCAATTCATACGAACGTGACGAATAACTCCGCTATGCAAGCCAACCTAAAACTTTTTATACAACACGAAGAAGCAGTAAACATTTATGGCTTCAAGATAGAGCAATCGATGGCACTCTTAAAAGAGTGCTTGAGCTCTTCAACCTTCAGGTGGTCCGGAAAGTACCACGCTGAAATAGGAGGGTTGACAATGGAACAACGACTGGCGCCAAGTCTTGCCATTGCGTTTATGTCTAAGGTGGAAGCACCAGCGACCGATCTCGGCTCGTTACTCTACTGTAGATATATAAATGACTGGTTTGTCCTTTGCTCAACACAAGAGGAAATGGACAAATGTCTCGAGTTGTTTAGCGAACAGTCAGAGTATATCAAGTTCACCCGAGGAAGTAGAAAGAAAAGTGGTTTTCTTTCCTGAACGTCCAAATTAACCTGTCAGAAAATGGCTACATTACAAAGTAGTACCGAAAGCCAAGTAGTAAAAACATCTTGGTTCATTACCTCTCCTCTCACACCTCTTACACGAAAAGGGGACTTGTGAGAAACATGTTTCGAACAGCACCCAACATGTGCACGGGAAGGGAGCAGAGAGAGGAGTACCGCTCCCTTTTTTTCTTATATTTTTTTTCGAACTTGTTTCAGAATTCGCTCAGTTATGTGTAAAAATGTATCCTGAATGTTTTTCTTTTTATTAGAAAGGCGGTAATGGCTACATCTTTTTTGAAATTTTTTCTTGGCAAAAAACAGGCCTTAAGTCAACGGAACTATCAATCGAAGTACGTCTCTTACTGGGCCACTAAAGCTAACAAAAAATTAACTCTTCTTGAAATTTGCAAACGCAGCCTACTATGGACCAAGGTCGTCATTTCTCTAAACCACCTTTTCACAGCGAGAATGCAGTCACGTTGTATCTGATCATATTCGATGAAAGCCGAGAAACAATTTTACTGAATTGTTTGTTCGGAGTTTCAAATAATAAAAGTGGTCCAGAATATATCTCGGACTTTTTTGCATAAACCGAAACCACATATAAAAACATTTCTGAGTGCGGGTTGAAGCTTGGTGGTCCTGGGTCGAAATCGAACCTGAACTTTGGTAGCTTGTGCTTTACGGGCAGCGAATGGGATGGGCGTGAGAATCCCCAAACGATATGGCTTCCATGAAAATCTTTAAGATCCTCGTAAATAGAACAAGGAATGTATTAGAAGTCGGTGTTACTCCACGCCTTTGCACTGTAACTGATCCCTGCCTTCTTAGTGCGAAGATTCTCTGTAATCACAAAGGATAAAGGAAGCACTGCAGCTGAAGTGAAGGAAACTGGTCGCTTTTAGCGGATCTTTCATCAGAGATGTTACATCCAACTACAACTTGCATAAAAGAAAGAATTTTAAAGAGAAATAGAGGATACTGCCGAAGAATCTTCGAGATTGTACTGAACAAGTCCTTCTTAATCCAAAACATCCCGAATTTTTAATAAGCATGACTAAAGAGCTTCCGAAAAAAGGAGATGGTTGCGTCAACATTCTGCTGTGTCGCACATCGAGCATTTGGTCAACAACACTACTTCCTGAGAGCAGTGTAGTTGGATCTCCATCTACCAACAGATTACGACACTAGAAGCAGCATAAAAGAGGAAGAGCATGAAGAAATATTGGCAGAAATATTATGAATGGATGCGTCATGTCGATTCCTCTTTTATATTATGAAACGAAAGGTCTAAGTTTCTTCCAGTAAGGCGGTATACTTAACAGAGGAAATCCACACAAACTTTCTTTAGTCCAGAACCCTTGCACAAGGCCGCCATCGCCAATTAAAGAACTCTACCGCAATCTTTCCCGCATAAGTTCGAGTTGCGATTAGAAGCTTGGGACCGGCACGACACCTAGACCGTACAATATTTGGCTTGTCTTTCGTGAGATGATCGCCATGACTTAAGTTTCCTTTTTCCTGACCACTTGACATTGCACCAGCAAACGAAATGGGTATTGAACCAATGGAAACCTTCACACTCTATCATTTTGCACACCGAGGCGGTATGGATGACGTTTCTAACAACCTTCCGATCACCTTATTGAGTGTGTTGTTTGACCATACATGGAGAACATTCTAATATTCACGTCTAAAGTTGTTCGAAGCCCAATTTATGGAAGAAGGTGGATTCCGCAAAAGATGTAGTTGCGTGAACCACATCTAAACACTCCTGATACAGGTAAAAATCTAGGAGAATGCCGTTGTTGTTTTAAACTTTGTTCAGTTCTCAGTACCTTGACGATGCAGAATCAATGTGATGACAATACAGCTTTTAGTCAAACACCGGTTGAGCTGCTTGGTAAAGGAATACGAGCGAACAACACAAACTATTGTTGTTCACCGCCAGCACAGTGGAAGTGTATGCAGTAATTGGAATGACAGAGTTATAAACGCTGATCAAGCACTCATCCTCCACATTCATTTGCAGACGAGGTGACCATGATTCTATATAGTACTGCAGAAGTGAGAGCTGAAATTGAGGAAATAGTGGAAACGATAGGATTAGAGATCAATGGGAAAAAATTCAATTCAGGAACAATACCTGGCATCAAAAAAGACATATTGCCTTGGATGGATCACCAACTGATAAGTCCACGTCCTAGCCATATCTTGAGCACTCAATGGACACGGATTGAAACCAGCGAGAAGGACTGGGTAACGACATAAGAGATGAAGACGGTGAGAAGAATTGTGCATGCCTGACCCTGAAAGAGACCACTGATGGGCTTACTGGTTCCGACCAATGTCTATAATGATTTGACACAGAAGATTTTCCAGATTTTGCTGCGGAGCAGAAGTACGGGTTGATACTTTAGTCGTGCCGAGGAAATTACGGACAATACACAGGGCACACGATTAAGGTCTTCTGAAGGAAATCAAATCCACTCAATTCTAAGCTCGTTGTGGTAGTACGTTCCTTTGACTAGCATTCTTTTGCCGGAAACAGAGAAAGTGAGCCTTAAATCTAAACATTAGTTGGCAGACCACATAATGAGGAGAGAAGACAACGGACGCATGAAAAAGCCGATGAATAACGTGTGTATGAGAATGGGCGGGAAGAACACCAACGGAATAGAACGACGTACTTGCTACACTCGCGAAGCAGCTATTTTTAACGCTAAAAAAAGTTTCTGGTCTCAAAACGCATCCAATTGGTACGCGAATACGACCATCTTCATGGACGACGATTGTATAACAACGAAAAGGATGAAAGGACTGTTGGAGCTCGCATTACTTGTAAAGACCAATGATTCAGGTATCCGGGTGACAAATACAGTACTCGCCATAAATACTGTGGCTTAGATCTAACTTACAGCGGTAACATAGTTTCCACATTATTGCCACACATCCGAGAACATCGATGTCAGAGCGCGTAGAGCTGTCATCTATGTTATCAAAGTCTTATCTCAAAAAACATGTGACCGTTTTTTAAGAAAGTCTCATCATATGTTATTTAAATATTCTCAGTGGTATCGCGAGAGGTGAAATCACCCTGTTTAAATCGATCTGCAGTTTCTATAGCGTATCGATTGTACCCATCATTTTTTTTCAGAGTCGTAATGTGAAATTCAACATTTGATCATCTTTCGCCCTTAGTCAGATCATTCGAAGACACAGAGCGTAGAGTGGGTGACTTTAGATTAGTCTACTGCTGGTTTAATAATCTGAATCTTGGAGAAAAAGTGGAAAGTTACTGCAATTTCACTTCGAAGCAAACCCTTGTGAGAGTCGGAGATTTCTCCACTTGACAGGCGCCCAGCCTATTGATTATAAAAATGTAAGTGAAGCTGGAACACATAGGAGGAAACTTTGCACTTTTATAGGACTATGAAACTACATAGTATAATTAAACAATGGAAATTAATGGCTAAGATTCCCATTAAGTCCCACCACATCTCCAGAGTTTTACGGAGAATTGAATTCTAGACTTAAAAAATGGCTAAAATTTTTAGCACTGTCGTTGATTTCTCAAGTCAGAGTTGTATGACTATGCCCTTTCGCTCCCAAGAATCAAGAGGTGCACCTGCGATGTTGTTGTGTTCACGATTCCTTATTATAGTATCTTTAGTAAGTCTGCTTTTAAAAAAGCTGCAAATAAAATATTTCTAGGCAGTCTAAAGTGATGAAGAGCAACAAACCAAAACTCTAAGATTTTTTGTTTTATTTTCCATTCGTATATCACTTGGAGCCATGGCTTCCAGATTCTTATATCAAATTTCGTTGACTTGTACAGCAAACTCTTTCCAGTCGTAGTTTCTGTTTCTAGGAAGAACCACTAAGTATGAACCAAATTATTACTGTTGTGCTGATGTATTTAAGCATTACACAGTAGGAAGTTTATTTCATAGTTTAAGAAGTCATCCCACTAGCAAGAAATTCCTTACTAGGAACAAAAATTAGCCATCAGCAAACCACACTTAACTGACTTTTTGTAATCTACATGACACTGCCTTTTATCGACAAGATAGGAAAAGGCACAGTAGTCACTTGGGTGGTAAGTTCTCGATAAAGCAGCCTTACAGTGCTCTACTCTAGCTTTCTTAACATTTCGCGCTTAGCACTTGGCATGACCCAAGAAGTAATGAATCGCCATCGCTACTCCATAGACCATTTTCTCCTCAATACTATTTGGTAATTAAAGAAGATTTCGCAGAGCTCGATGTTGAAAACTCTGAAGAAAAAACAGTGAATTCATGGTACTGCATAAGGAGTGACTATTGTACTACAAGTGCAAAAAATGAAGATTTTCCGCGGACACCGGCCGCAATTTATAGCAATTCGAGGATTAAATTATTAGTAGGAAAACTGTGGATATGAAATAGTGGGCGCGACATTCTTTTCTTCTCGAGTAAATTCCTGACACTCCTGTGAGTTCCAGAATGCGCTTCTGAACGATCACCGAATTTAAGGCAGTTTGATTAACCAAAGATTGAGATTTCACAAGCCCTACCTACTTTCAACCAACAAAAATAACATTTCCAATAGCGAGGAAATCCGGTATCGTAATGCGGACAGATTCTTCAAAAGCAATTTCATCAACTGGTTGGATGGCGGAAAATTTTTTCTATAATAACTATCATGATCCTCAATAAAAGTGGTAGTTAATTAGCAATATATCGTAGTAGTTAGTGCGACAGATTATTGTACTCTGACTTAATTAACTTACTCAACTTTGGATGTTCAACGAATGGTCGGGATTTCTTATGCAAGAGGATTGACTGATGTATAGCAGTCGGAACTATTATCAATTTTTAACATTTAACCATCATGAAACATGATTCGCGTATCCCTCCATTATCAGCTAGAAACGGAGATATTTTTGGTTCCCATGGATTTTTTTTACAATAATCGTAATGAAATCAAAGTTTATTCACACAATGAATTATCAGGCTAATAATTAGCCTACAAATCGAAGGAACAGTGAGAAAACATCTTTGAAATCTGAGGCAGTATTTCAGAACCGATTCTCCATTAACTTTAGTATGAATAATCAATATGTGTTTAAAGTTTTCAGTTTACACGAGATTGTTGCATAACTTTTACTCGGTTTATGATTCGAGGTCTCCGTGTTCATCAGAACGGACGATCCGCGTCGATCGTCTACGGTTGTTCGTCTACTTAATGTGGAAAAAATTGCTAGACGACCGGATGCGCATGGTGTGGTGGTGAACGCTTTAGCCCTTGGAAAGGGTAATAACATGTTCGATCCCCACCACAGACACCTGCAGTCCAAAGTCTTGCAAATATCTCAGCATCACCGCTGTTTTATTTCACATAATACCCTACCTTGAAAAATTGTAACAAGTTAACATTGTGTTTGCGACTACAGCTTCAGCTTGACTGGGTTCAATACCGATTCGTGCTCCCAAAATCAACCCCGTTGAAAGTTGATTGTGGATGGTGCTGTTAAATGAAAGACTAGCTGAGAGAAAGACGAAACGAAAGACTTGCATGATGTGATGGTGAACGCGATAGCCTTCGAAAAGGGTAATAGCGTGTTGGGTCCTTACCGCAGACACACCTGCTGCCAGTTTTGCAAATATCTCAGTATCATTGTGGTTGTATTCGTGTAATACCCTTTGGTGCAAAACTGAAGTATGAAATAAATAAAAAGCCAACATTACTGCTGTTAGGGGCTCGTGTGGCGCAGTGGTTGGAGGCGGCACTGCGATGCAAACCTGGAATGGCCCCGTGCCCATGGCTCACGAAGCCTTCCATCTCTCCGGGGTCGGCAAATTGGTACCAGACTTATCTGAGAGGATAACAGCACTGGGTCGACACATCGGCGGACCACTACAAGCCACTATCACGGCCAGATATGCATTCAATCACCTTCAATGATAGTTAATGAAGTTGAATCCATGGCGCATCCCTCAGCGATTGATCAACGCCGACAGCTTTATTCTTTGTCCTTTTTATTGTTTATTTTCAAACCGAGCATTATTTAACCTCGGTAGTAAAACGATGATGATTTCTGTTTATTTCTAAAGAGCCAGCATTTCTATAAAAACTGAAAATTCGGCATCGTGGAGCACGCAGCGAGCCCGAGATTAAACGTCGTCGTTAGACAATTGATCATCACCCTATTTCTGCCTTTATTTTGTCAGAGATCAAAGCTAGGTTAGACGTGATGCTACTTTTATTAGACTTGTCTCTCAGTGGCCTGACTTTTATTCAAACTTATCCCAAGGGGCTACTGATCATATTCTCAAGACTACAAAAGTGGATAGAATAGTACCGACCGCTCATTGGATTGGCGGCACTGTTTTAATGGAGCGAAAAACGACGTGAACCGTATTCATTGTCGGCAGCGATATTGTTTAATCGACTTCCATTACTTCGAAGACAACAAGGGCTTCCATGGTCTTAAATACAAAATGTGTTTTTAAAAAAAACAGATGACGAAATTGCACATTCAGTGCATAACTTCATAGCTCTGAAATGACTCATTGCAGCAGTTGCTATGACGAATACTGTAGATGGTTGTAAACAAAACAACATGGTTCAAGTTGCTGGATATGGAAACACTCGAAGAAAGATGCACTTTTTGCATTTTTTCTAGTTGTTGAGGTTGCTCTTAGTGATTCGATAGAAAAACTACTTTTTGAACTATGGTACTGCTGGTTAAAGTTGTTATTCGAAATTTACAAGGTTGGAAAAAATCCTTCACCGCTTTTTGAGGAATGTTTTTTATTATAAAAACTGGTCCGTTAGAGGTGCTTACTTCGTAATAAAGCTGCATTGCGTTTTACTTAAAACATTCGCTCTAATGTTGTTTTTCTTTGTGCTCCAGATATACCCTATTCTGTCTTCATTCGTTTTTTTGGAATAGTTGTACGTGATGAGCACTTGACCAAAAATCTCACCTGCCATCGATGAGGCACAGTCAAATTTTGGTCGTTAGTTTTACAAGGCATATTGCGCAGTTTTTATAAACTTTAGCCATTTCATACGACATCCATGATTCTTTATGGTGATTTGAAATGAAATAAAAATGAACTACAGATTACTTCCTCTAATTGATTATGGAGCGAATCTAATCTGCTCCCGTCAGCTGCACAGACTGGTTAGTGGAGATAGTTGGTGGCGATCTTCTTTGTTGTTACCCAAGGAAAATGACAAAATGAGCTGATAGAATTTTATATAAAATAATATAATGGGTAACAGGTTGTTAGGCCTAATAGTCTCTTAATAGTGTTAGGCTTCCACCCAACAGTTTACCGCCTCATAATGGATAGGAGGTGTTCCTGGGTGTCGAACTGCGATGTACAGCGGGGGAATTCGTCTCCCCGGTAGGGTCTCCCAAGCTGAGAAGGAGTCCGGCGTTTCCATCAAGAAGCCTAGTTAAGAGTAAACCAATAACTGGAACCACCACCATCCTGGTATCAAATTAGTTGCATGGTGGCAAATATCCCGTTGATCTACAACAGCGGCGACTGTTTGTGGTGGTGACGACCCGAGCAGACTTTGGTTAAGCAGACCTCGGGACTCCAGGGAACCACAATGGCTTAAACAACAAATCTCTGAAAAATGTTGATTATGCTGGATCTCGCACAACCAGTGAGGACGGGCCGTTCAGTTGTCAAGTAAGTATCAAGTGTTAGGCCAAAGATAAGCCCTAAGCAACCGACATTTGGATGACCCCGTCATCTAATTGCTCTGTGTCTGTCTTCCTGCTTTTCGTTTCTTCTAGGGTGATGACACTGAATTTGATGCCGACTAACGCTCTTAAGAATTGCGTAAAGAGTAGAGTCTCACAGCAATGTTTTGGTTTTACAGGTGCAGAACACATAGCATTAGCCATGGCGTGTCGTGAATGTGCTCAGTTTGTCCGGTTTCAATCCTATGCTACACGAAATTTAAGCAAATCTCGTCGACTGTCAGCCGCTCCACGTCGTAGGCATGAGAGCGCAGCCTACAAGGTACAGAGGCTTGCTGGTTAAACTATTTGTGACTCCTTGGGGTACCAAAGATCAATTACCTGGAGCTTTCCCTTGTGTTGCCACGTGTGTGTGGCGATTCTTGTCGTTCAGAGAATGAGCAATCTTAATCACGATAACGAGGTAGACCATTGGAGGGCACATGTTCAGTAGAAAAGATCTAATCATACAATAAAGCAAACGTTTCCACTGAAATGCTATTGTGATGCTTTGAATACAGTAGGATTTTAATTGTCTCCTTTAAAGCTTCTCTTCGGTGATCCGTTAGGCAATCGTCTTCTGTTTTCCTTCCAGATGCTAACCAATGCTCGATTTTTTTCTAGATCGTATCAGGTCTTGACCAATGACGTTCATATATCACTATCAAAAATCAAAATCTACATGACACCCACTTAACCGCCTATGACCACCATCAGTTTTTCAGAAATATTCTTACTGGAAAACACTACGAATCTTTATGCGTTGAGGCCTGAGACGCACAAAATTTTGCTAACTCGATCATAATGCTGCCGATGTTGATCTTTCTGAAAAGCTATTCTAAAACCGCCATTTATTACTAGCCGTGTTAAGCATATTGCAGCAGAATCAAGCATTCCTTTTCCTCTCCTCTCTTATTTTCCAGAAATTTGCAGAAACAGTCTACGTGGGACTAAATAAAACAAAGCTACTGAAATTGTCACTTCAATTTATAATCTTTTTGGAATATTATTAGAAAAAATAGAAGGAACATATTGCTTCGCAAGGTCAGAAACTCGTAACTTTCATGAAAGAATGGAGTATAGGAACGAAGATGTTCATCTAATCGGTCAGTCCCATTCTGATGGGCAAACCACATGATCCCTACATACTATCCCTTTCAAAATGTAGCAGTACAAAAACGTTTGCCTAAGAATGGCTTGGCGGCTCTCCAGCTCAGACTATAACTGCTACTTTTCTCACCAATGTCACTGTTCAAGATGTGTGCATTCCCAAAAGTATTGCAGAGGTCGTAAGATTCGAAAGGCAAAGACCAAAATTTGAAGGTAAACGTCTGTCTTCCATTGTCACCTTCTAGTGACTTGCAACTTTATCACGTGATTTTAAGGACAGACAGTTATTCGTATTAATGAGTATTCGATCAGGTTAAGACGACATTTCCTTTCCAATGAGAGTAAATCTTCGCACTTTATTTAAATCGGCCTGAACATGAATCTCATACAATGGAATGGGAACAACATAGTATTTGCTTCTTATTTCCTCAAGTTCACATTATGTTCCTCATGAAATCATCGCAAAATCTTAATCATCTTCTTGGTTTTTTTTAAAACATTTATTCCAAATCAGCCGTTCTTGGTCGGAATAAGTTGCATTGCTGCCAGACTATGTGGTGCATGCTTAGGGAAGCGGATAAGGGACTAAGTAGGCTAAAAGCGGTCTTCGGTTTTTCACAAATTTCAGGTTGTTATTGTTGACAGAAGAATGAAGAAGAGTAAAGCACTAGGCGTTGATAGATCTCTCAGGAGAATGCCACACTTATTTCGAAGAGGCTAGCAAACACATACACATACACCACACACACACACACACACACACACACACACACACACACACACACACACACACACATACATACACACACACACACATACACACACACGCACGCACGCAGACACATATACACACATTTGCTAATCAGTCATCATCATTACTACTACACTGTTAAATGTGATGTACGAGATGTGTGTGATGATGCACGAAACTAACAGTACAACGATGATATCATTTTTAAATGGCTGCGATCTTGAGAAACTGCCGTGCTAGTCCATCTTAAATGAGGGGTTCAATTCCTGACTCTGATTGCAATGTAGTAATGAGGAAGCAGTAAAGCAACAGGCAACAAGCCTTACTTTTGAAAAACGGAAACAGAACAAAGACAAATAGACACAATCAAACAAACATGCAAATACAAACAAACAAATACAAGTAGTGGCACTACATGTATGGCACTTCTTGAGCAACGTCAAGAATTTCATATGCTGTTTTTTTTGCATGAAGTCAGGCAGGTTGAGAAGAAAATTGCTCTTAGTTCTGTTGTTTTACGTTCCCATGTTATAGTTATATTGTGATTTTATTAAAAGTGCACGAAGCACTATAACAACGAAAATACCGACGTCTGTCGAAGGTCTTTTCATTTCTACTGATCGGCACGTGTCAAAAAAGAGATCACTCAACAAACATTGTGATTATAACTAAGCCTCAGCTTAACTGGATTCAATGTCTATCTGTGCTCCCCAAATCATTCTCGTGACCGGTGATTGCTAACTACAACGCTAGGGTGAAAATTTGGCAGAGAGAAAGGTAAAGCAAAGGCAGGCCTCTGTTGTATTGTGGCTGCCACGTGAGCCACGGAAAGGATAATTTCTGGCTCAAAGTTGGCTTAGTGTTCTGAGTTTTGGAAATATCTCACCGTGGTGGGGTTGTATTTCACATGATACTGTTCCAGGAAGAAAATAAGAGGCAGCTAATAAAAACAAAAACGGTTCAACATTATTCACTGAAGTATTCATTGATCAACGCATATTCTGGACACAACGCTTCAATGAGATTTCATTAAACTAATTTTTGTGGCTCAATTTAGACAAGCACGTGAAGGAGCCGAGTTTTGACGGAAAAGGACGGAAAATAAAATGCGGTTAATATTATTAAAGAACTTTGTTATACCTTTTTTATTTTCTGCTTACTATAATTTCGCAGCAGGGTACTAAGCGAAACCCGCATGGTGTAGTGGTGAACGCGTTACTCCCCGGAAAGGACAATAGCGCGTTCGTTCCCCACCATAGACACCTGCCGTCCAGAGTTTTGCAAAGGACTTTGTGTTATTTCTGATGGCATCGCAAACAGTCTAGCGTAAACATAAACATAGATAGATAAACAGTTTCGTAGAAGCGTAGAGAAAGTCTTCTATAATATGCATAGCAGGCTGCTACTGCCACCGTAACCACCGAGCACCTTGATGTACAATGCCATTGTTCACCAACCCGAAGTCGGAATTCGTGCCTGCGTGAATGGAAGTCGGAGAGCCGCCAAACCATTCTTAGCCAAACGTTTTTGAACTGCTACATTTTGAAAGGGATAGTATGTAGGAATTATGTGGTTTGCCCATCAGAATGGGACTGACCGATTGGATGAACATCTCTGTTTTTATACTACAATCTTTCATGAAAGTTACGAGTTTCTGACTTAACGCTTACGTTAACTTGACTGATTTTTTTCATATTATGTTTGAATTTAAAATCAGCACGGATAAAGTCAACTCGATTCACCGAACCTCCTTGAGTCTCAGCATAAGACGACTGGTGCCTCGTTCATTCACAGTATGCGGACAGCGAATATCGACATTCCTTCCTTCTTCTGCGTTTTCACCTTCTTCTCGGTGTATTTTCCGATCTGATGTACCAATCCGATACTAACTCCTCCCTTGATCATCCGCTTTTCTGTTTCTACCTGATCGACCAATTGGACTGATGTTGCTTATCGATATGTTAATGTACGAATGCAACCAAATCCTAAACGTTTAATGTTTGGAGAATGCGAATTCGAGTGTTTTGGCTTCGGAAGTCGGCTTCGTTTTCCTTCCAAAAATGCGAATTCTTAGGTCCAGTGCAGTGTTCCTAGTTTCTAACACAAGACTTCTTTTAGAAAGAGATGACCGCACAAGAGAAAAACTGCGTTGCCGGTTAAAGTTGGATCATCTGCAAAAAGAGACATTTTTACAAATGAAACGTCCTATCTCCAAGAGTGCTTGCCAAGTTGGAGACTTCGGTGGCGCAACCAAATCATCTTAGTTTCCCGGTTTTTAATCGTACGGTGGCCATGCGGGGCAAGTCGATTATTTCAATTTTTATCGCAAAACTCTTTCTCGGTGTCATCATGGGCGACTTCGTGCAGTATTCGAGCTTTATTTTCGGTCCAAAGGTTAAGTATTCTTCCTTCTTTTTCATCTTTATTTAACCTGTGGAAAAAACGGTACGGGAAGTCTTCGACGTATTACTGAAATCGCAGAGAGAGCATAAGCAAGTCTTGATCCTTAACTGTTCTTTGACGTCAGAAATTGCAGGGATGCTCCACTGTGCCTAATTATCAAGGAATTTTTCTAATGATAAAAGATTTTTTTCAGCGATTTTCACTCATAATGGACTCCTCTATTATTTTGTTTATTAAAAGTTGTGCTCATAATATTTTTCATCGTTTAGAGTTGTTTTTAAGCAGACAATATCCAAAACGTACTGTTTTCTGTACTCAAGTTCCCACATCTCCGAAAAGTCGCTGTCGAGACTCCCACTGGAATTCACTAGTAATCCGGAAACCGCCGAACACATGCACTGGAATCACTGCAGCACTCCTCTGACTCAGCTGTTCTCGACAACAAAGTTGTTCTGCTCCTAAATCGACTCTACTTACATGTTCATCATTACGTTACCAGTTCAATTCACTCGCCTTTCTTGCTTGTTGTTCGTTCGCCGCAGTTGTGAATCGCAGGCAACTCTGTCACCATGCCACTAGTTTGCGGTGGTGATACCATTGTTGGTTTACTCTTAGCTTGACTTCCGAATGGAAACCTCGGACTTTATCTCAGCTTGGGAGATCCTACCGAAAGATAAACCTCACGCTGTACATCGCAGCCCAACATTAGGAACACATCACTGCTAGGATGGGTTGGTAAATTTTTGGAACGATTTTTTTGGTTAGAGTTCAAGCTTAGAAGAAGCTCGAAATCTCACTGAAATATTGAAACAATGATGATTTTTACGGTCAGTTTCCAGATAGTTCGAAAATTTTCGTACGGAAACATGAGACTTGATGAAGTTAACTTTTTGAAAACAACTCCTAGTCAAATGGGACGCCGCAGAAAGGCTAAAAAGTGGATTTCGCACGAAATGAGTGGAGAGCAGCCGAACTGCCATTATAAAATGCAATTTCTTGATCCCTCCCATTGTAATGTACTATCTAAAATGAATCCAGTTGACGACTAACGACGTACAATTCAGTGATTGGATCGTGATGATTCAGGCATTTCGGAAAGCCGAATATGCATCAAAATTTGACTACGGCCACTGTATTATTCTCGGAAGATAGAACGATCTAATAAAGAATATTGAATCTTAGCAGAACGACCAAAACAGCAAATTCCTGCCCCGGAATTGCAGAAATCCTGTAGAAATTGTATCGAGAGCTGGTCAGAAGAAAAAGTCCTCACTTCTTTGAAGACATCACTTAATCGTACATCACATGCAGAGAAATTTAAATGACTTCAGAAACCCTGTCTCGCTTGCCGAACTCTTCGGTCTACAAGCTCTGCCATATTTATTAGACAAGAAAATCTCCAACCAAACATCTACTGGGAAGTTGTTCTTATTCTGACTAGGGAAGCGTGTAGCTCTGCTTTGTAAAGTGGTATTCGTTAATCGTTATTAAATTGCTTTTCATTGAAATCCGAATATTATGTAGAAGGCCATATTTTTTTTCATTTTATTTGGTCCGTCTTCACGTCTACTCTGGGGATCTCAGCACTTCTCGTATCCAATCCGTTTCCTCGCCTCGCATCACACATCCACGAAGGTCTTCCAAGTTTTTACGTGGGGCTTCGGTTGCTGCTTGAGGATTTTCATTTCATCTTCGATTTCGTAGAATGGCCGTCGAGCAATTCTCTCTGGAGTCCTGAGATAGCAGGGCAGGAGCGTTCCCAAATGGATTGCAGAGAGTGATTTTTCCCAGAGAAGTCCGGTACCAATTCCTGACCCTGGAGGGAAAACAGGATTGGTTGATCCGGTGTGGGATCGAACCAGCATCATGGTCGTGATGACTGGAAACTTTAGAATAGGGAAAGAAGAACGGCCGTACTCGATAAGCGTTCCAAGTTTCAGACCTCGACTATCTTATTTGGCGATGGATTGATTATTAGCGTAGGCAGGCATAATTAAAGCTTATCTATTGCTTAAGATTTCATCTCTCGTAGCAATATGAGCTATACATAGCTCGTACGCGGATGGTAGGATATTTCGAACTCCATGAGTCATATTTGAACCATTTCATTCCAAATATTCTCTTATCGCGTAAACTTTTTTCTGCTGTGCATTTCACACTAAATCGATAATTTTTAAACCGATATCGATAATCGATAGCTCCGCTAACATAGATGATATACCCAATGAGGTCAGAAATCTATTTGTTTGCACATTATAATTCATAGGAATCAATTATTGTATAACAATTCCATCATTTTTATTTCACAGCAGCCATGTCCCTCACAGTCAATTTTTAAAATTCCAGATCCCTTACTTTTCGTAATGACATTTCACTCTTATCAAGTTGCAATAAAGTACGAGTTTGCCGAGACGAGAGTACGAGAGATGTGTAGTCACATTTCCACAACTTCGTGTGTACCCATTTTATTGCTGTCTTCATTTACACTATCCCCACATGTCCTTCAGTTGGTACCAAGTCTAACGTTTATCGTATAATCAACAACTAGAGTTAGAGCTTCTCAAGATCGACGTCTAGTATGGGCCTGCGTGTTGTCACCTTGACCCGTCGGTACGTACTGGCCTTCGGTCTGAAAATTTTTTGCTCACAGGTTGCCACCGCACCATTTCCATCACGATAACATTCCTAACCCAATAGGAAAACAAACAAACAAATATTAGGAATCCCATAGTGTTCTGTTCGGGAAAAAACCCATTCGTCGAACTGCTTACGTGTTCGAGGTGCATTGCGTAAAAAATACGTCCACTAGGTTCGAGAAGAACAGAACTTCAACGTAGGAAAATAAGACCACTTCTTCCTTTTAGAGAAGGACCTTCAAATTCTAATGGTTTTGATTTCAATAACCAATGCCAAACATAAGCTGCGATGTGCCAGTTCAAATTGAAAAGCGACCACCACCAGAGCCCCAAATATATCGCACTGAATGCATGACGGGGATAACGAGTTAAGTGAGCCATCACCATTCATCTTCATGCGAAAATCATAAATTATTTACTCCTTTGCACTAATGTTTTCGCTTGCTGTTATAGATCGGTGACGCACCTTTCCTCCATCCAACAGAACGCTCCCAAAGCCAAATATCATTCATAAACGAAACCACTTCCAACAATTGTGCAGCCAGTTCCATGTCATCAACACTCTATAACACACAATGTCGCTTATTTTAAAGATAAAATTAACGCAAACTAACCATGTGAGTAGCCGACAAGGTAAAATTTTCGAAGAGGAACACAATTTTAGGTGCCTTCGCTCTAGAAATTGATATGTTGCACTCCCTAACAACAGTGCCACTACTCTTGACGAATCGAAGAAATGGCAAATGAGTTTTGGTGAAGAGATCCACCAAGAGTTCAGAGACGAAATGTTAATAAGAGCAACTCCAAAATTACGACCTTCCTGGGAAACAAACGCTCACCTGCGTGTGCTCTGCCTCCTCCTTCCGCATATCTATATTAATACAGTAGTTTTTAACAACTTACGTTGACGGGCTCCCTCATCTCGAAAAACGTGGAGCATTAATTTAAAAAATACTAAGGTGAAGCAAACTCACCTTGGATACAACCACAACGTTGCTGAGATATTTGCAAAACTCTGGACCGCAGGTGTCTATGGTGGGGAACGAACGCGCTATTATCCTTTCCGGGGAGTAACGCGTTCACCACCACACCATGCGGGTCCTTTGTTTCGCACGTCTCTCAGCTATTTCACCTTGGATAGTTGATTTCGCTGCGTTTATGCAATTCCTTCTCCAACAATGAACAACGTAGGGCACAAGCAAAGTCTACGAAGTGTTTAGAGTTTGTTATAAATGAATAAACATAAGTGCGGTATAGGGTTTTTAGCATTATAAGGTTAACCTTTCATTGTTTAGAAACTTACTAGCGACCATCCAATAGATCAAAAGCAAATCGTCGGCTTTTGAACGAAGGTGCAAGTAGAGCGACGTCAAGCGAAGATGACCTGGAAATCTCAACTCGCAGGTGTTCACTCAATTGTAGCAACGCGTTGAATAAAATATAGGAAGCGTATAAAATTCATTCAATTATTGGTATTGGACACTTATATTACACGCGCGGCTGGATACCTATAAAAAGACGTCAGATAGCATTTCTTAAAAGAGTTCTCATGTCAGTTCGGAGGAACGAAGAAACAACTATGCGTCTAAGTGTGGAAGAAGAAATTTCATAGCTTGAAAAGCTTACAAAGGTCCTCACTGCTCAATGATTTTGAAGGCATTAAACAAAAGATAGAAGGTCCAATATGAATAAACGCTAAAACCTGGGAATTACAGCGACATTCCAGTGTCGCCAGTTTACACGAAATCAAAAGCTTACAAGCGGTAGTGCCTATAGCATGAGATGTGGGTGCCTCTACCACTGAATTTCCAATTTATCGAATGCCATTCTGAAATCAGACGTAACCCTTGGAAAAAAACCGTAGAGCAGCAATCAAATCCACCTTAGTGTATCATAAGCCCCAATGAGATCCGTTATGCATTCCTTTATCTCACTATCCTATGAAGAAAGATCTTCTTTCACATCGAGAAAACATATACGAACGAAAAATATGTTATAAAGCAGCTTTAGAAGCTAGAAACGTCTTGTGTTCCATTTTTTATTTATTGCTTATTCCTTCTTGATGGCAGTGTATATTGTGAAATGCAACCATAATGATGCTAAGATATGACTAAAACTCGAAACCACGGGTAGTTTCGAGCCCGCGATCACTATCTGGTAAGTTATCCGTTACCGGCTGCGCAAACTAAGGCCGTTGCTTTGTGTTTCCCTCAGGCAGTTTTTTTTACCCTGACTAGGTCCAATGCCGATTTGTGCGTCCCAGATCATTCCCGTTGGTGGATGACTGCTGATATCATCGTTGGGGCAAAAAAAAACTGACTGAGAGAAAGACAAAACAAGGGCCTCTATTGGTGCAATGGATAAAATTTGCCCCAAAAAGGGTAAATACGGGTTCGAAGCATTCTGTGATTCAGAATTTTGCTCATATCTCTGCATTCTTGTGGTTGTATTTCACATTATACTTCTGATAGTCTATGAATTCAGGAACTATTACATCGTAGTCATATGTTGGCAGAACAGTGATGAGTACAGCAGCTTTTTCATTCGCAATAGCGTACTTTTGGAGAAGATTGAATGTATTTCTGGCTTTTACAATGACTAGCGGTGGCCTACCGATGTATCGAGCCACTGCTGCAATCCTCTTAAACAGTTCGGATACCCATTTACCGACTCCGGACGGATGGAAGGCTTGGTGAGCCACGGGCGCTGAGATAAATCCCATGTGTGTATTGTAGGGCGCCTCAGAACATTGCGCCACACGCGCCTGTGAGAAGGTAATTTGTTAGATAACTTAACAAGCATTTGAGTCACCAACACTTATAATATGGTTCACAAACGGAACGTTAGGTTCCGTGAGGTAATATGGCGAATTTAATAGAATCTATAATATACTATAATTGAACGACTATAATGAATCCAACCTCAATGAGTCTAGAGCCAGTTTAACTGTCAATGGTGAGCATCTTCATCAGATCCACGACATATTTTTCCATCCTCTGCATGATTGAAATCAAGATGTCCACAGACGGTGACGCTTTGGAACGGTCTACTTCCCAGTTACTGAAGAAAAAGGGTAATTAGAAAACGGCAGCAGTTTATTCGTGATCAACCACAACCTAAAACTTTCGAAAAGATGATTAAGGAACCTGATAAACACCGCAATTGGACAACCCATTTGAGAAATTTTACAGTCCGCGTTCCAGATATCTGCTTCAAGTAAGGATTTGAAAAGTGCAAGAAACTGTACTTCATATTGGATATTTGCGAAATTCTTAGATCAGTTTCCCTTCACTAATTACACAGATTAACTTATAAAATATATTCATCATCATTCATGTTCTCGTTCATCTGAAAAAAAAGCCAGTTAGTGGTATTCAGACCCTAAATAATTTTCTGGATAACACATACCATCAACCGGTCTCTGAACGTATTTCGCCAGAACGTCGGTGTATCGTCGCACTAAGACAGTGTTGAAGCACCCAAACTAGCTAATAGTTCGTAGACAGTTGCCACTCCACCCTCAGTAGTAGACATGCCTACTTAAATTGCGCTCACGATCCTATTTTCTAAATTTAAGCGAAGAACAATAGGTTATACGTTCAAAAGTAATCTGAGTTATTCTGCCCTAAGTACGTATTTGTTCTGACAGACTAGAAGATTTCTTTGCAGAGATTTACCACTACAAGTCGTAAATCTTTAGTGCATAGTCTGACACTAATACAAGCAACCTAAATTGCACTACCCCTGTGAACTGCCGGGGCTTCAGACCATTGTAGTCTTGAACGTTTGCATAAAAATATTGTACGGATGGTCTTAGACACAATATGGAACTTGACAAAGATTAAGAACGAAAATATAACGATGTTAACCCTTCCTTATTAACTTCAAAATTTAGCTGGAAAAGACAACTTTAGACGAAATCCCCAATAGAGATCCAGTTCATTACATAGAGCAAAATTACCCTTGTAGATTCCATCCTTTGAAATTTTCAACATTTAAGGTAATATCCAAAATTTGTGCAAGATTCCCATCAATTTTTATCCCTATACTGTACTTTTCGAAACATTAAATTACCTACAATCATGTTTAACTTGCAGCAAAACCTGTAGCGTCACAACTACAATACCACAGTTAATAGAAGAGTGAATCATGACGAGATAAGAGCCAAATCTCGTCGTGATTCGCTCTTCTGAGTTGAGCCATGGAATTTCTGTACATAATACCCGTATGCAAGAAAACTACGGCAGCTTAATAAACACCCTGGCTCCACATCCTTAAAATATCAGTAGGATTAGAATGTGGTGCATAAAATTGAGCAAATCATTAATATTTGTCTTTTCATGCTTTTTAGCGAAAAAAGTTATAAAGTTGTAGTAAAAATAAACTTATGTTACACGAACGCACTTATAAAACCGATGTCTCTGCTGTTTCACAAACGGGATTCTTGGGACGGGACCAACATGGCGACCTTCTTATTAATGACAGGGTATATATTGCGAAAAATAACTTCAATGATGCTGAGATATTTTCAAAACTCCAGACCTAAGGTGTCTGCGGTAGGGAACGAACGCTCTATTATCCTTTCCGGGGATTAAAACGTTCACCACCACACTACGCGGATCCTTCGTTTCGCCTGTCTCTGGGTTTAGTTCTATCGATCAGTGCCATCAACAATCACCCGGGATTGATCAGGGAGCCCACATCGGAATTGAACCCCCAGTTATGGTGAAGTTGTAGTTAAATTTATAATGTTTACTTTTTTTAAAATTTTCTGCTTCCTATAATTTATATGGCAAGGTATTAAGAGAAATACAACTACAGTATTGTTGAGACATTTGCAAAACACCGGATCGCAGGTGCCCGTGAACGATGACGGGTGATTGGTGATGGCACTGATCGATAGAACTAGCCCAGAGACAGGAAAAACGAAGGACGCGCATGGTGTGGTGGTGAACGCCTTAGCCTCCGGAAAGGGTAATAGCGCGTTCGTTCCTCACAGCAGACACCTGCCGTCGCAGTTTTGCGAATATCCCAGCAATATTGTGGTAGTATTTTCTATGCTCACACATATTTTGTCCCCAAACAGACCAACTCCATCTCGCTGTAATACATTTAATTTTTCTTCTCCGGGAAATTTTTAAATTTTTTGGGCACACAAGCAGACCAAAGATTCAACTGGTTCTTCTCGATGTTCTGTGAAACACCTCAAAGCGCCATTGTGAGCAGTAATGTTACTAATAGCATACCCACATAATGTTGTTTCCACCTCATTTGTTCCGGTCTTTTTGTTTTTAGGCGAAGCTATAAGCACAAGTCGTATACCAGCGAATATTGCAAATCACAGCCTGACTATTCTCTTACTGAAGCAACTATGAGTCACCTGAACATACTTGCCAAGTACCCAAGTTCAGCAGTTCTCGAGAGCTTTTGCAATGCATTTCGTGGTACAAACGGAATTATCGCCTCCGTAGGCCACAGCGTTTGGGTTTTCGAGCTCAACAGTTCTTTTACAACTGAACAGCTTCCTGATTTTAGCACCGTGATTAGCGGTCTCTGATTGGTTGAACTTGAACGTTTCCATCAAGTGGACGCATTCTAAGTACACTTGGCATAGTGTCCAAGAATAGGTAGTCCTCACGCATCATAGAGATCTATTAACCAACAAGAACAAAACAAAACAGATGACTTAATAATCTGGATGTCAACTGCCAATCAAGAATTGTTTATTCCCGATACTGAGAAACATCAGCCTCAGACGGCAAAAGAAAGGAAAGGAAAACCGGAGTAAGTTGAGCAGCGTTCTTTCGAATGGAATATATTTCGCCCATTTGTGTCTACATTCCATCAGTATTGATTTAGGAAACGCGCTACTCAGCTTTATTATGATGAAAAAGCGCGCGCTTCCACGATTTAGACGTACTCACTTATTTGGATACTTGGATGAACCGTCCTCACTGGTTGTGCAGCCCTCAGCATGATCTCCATTTCTTGGGTGTTCTGCTAGTTTAGCCATTGTGGTTCCTTGGAGTCTCCAGGTCAGCCAGGAAAAAGTCTGCCCCAAGTCGTCACCACCACAAGCAGTCGCTGGCCTTGTAGATCAGAGGGAGATTTGCCATCAAGTGACTAATTTGATACCATGATGGTGATGGATCCTAGTACCGTTTTACACTTAGCTAACCTTCTTGATGGAAACGCCGGACTCCTTCTCAGCTTGGAAGACCCTGTTAGGTGGATGAATCCCGTCGTTCTACATCACAGCGCGACACGCAGGAACACCTCCCAACCACGATGACGCGAGAAACTTTTGGGAAGGTTCATAATTATTAGAAGTTTGAATATTCATGCCCACTTGTTCTGAAGAAGAAAATCGCAGCACGTGTTACCCTCCTGATGCAGACAGTACTTAAATTTTACGTGACGACTAATTCTGAACAGTGCCTAGTTCGTAAAGTCGGCTCATACAAAAGTACTCACTTTCTGGTGACCGCCTACTCCACTGACCTCAATACACATTGAGTGCTAAGCTCTTCAAAAATAGAAGCTCTAAGTACTCTTACCCTCCGAAAAAGTCTCTGTGGAAAACTAACAAATCCATCTAAAAACGAATTTTGAATAAATTGTGCACATGTAGGATGCAGCGTTTCTCCTTTGAATCATGGCTGGGTAGTGTTGCTCGGCGCCAACCTATGATATAATGCCTGGGGTCATCCTTAGCAGTGTCTAGCACCTAGAGTATTTCAACGTTCTCAGATCGAAGAGCTGATAGTAGACACGCTGTCTTCAAAAACATTGAAGAAAGAGTATCGCAGTACTAGAATTTGTTGTACTACATGATTGTTGGAGCTAGTGTAACTGACTATGCAACTATTGTTCGCGAAGGAAACAAATGGGGTCTACTGGTACCTACTTAAATTACTCCAACATGAACGAGATCTAATCCACAGGTATAGTTGTAGCTTTCTTCGGACTGCGTCCGGAACAATCAGTGTGGCCGAGAATCCAGTGACTTAGTATAGAAAGTACAGCAAAAGAAACACACTTGTAGGAAATGCATCGAATTCAACGCACACCGTCGCGCTTGTGCATCGTCAAAGGAAAATACACGATACAATCAATATGAGTTCCAGCACTGGACAACGATTACGCAACAGGTGACAGCCACGGTCTAAACTCCAGGTACACATCTAACAGATACACTATTGGCTTAAATAATAGGCACAAAATCTTACAATTTATTTCCAGTGCAAACAAATTAGTCATTGAATGAACTTATTTCACAGGGAAATTTACAGCATTATGAAAAATTCGAGCTGCGATCTTTCAAGACACAGCCAATGGACAGCAAGTACTTCAAGTCATCAAGGAAAAATGACACCTGAAGATGAAATAGAGTAGAAAACTAACAGCGAGAAAACGAGAACAACAACAGTAACCAAAGCAAAAGACAAAAACATTTAGAGATACTACAAACCTAAAAGCCCAAAAAATTGAAGCCATCATCTTTGTCACTCGAACTGTCATCGTTAGAAAACCCTCCGAAATTAAAATTAAATACATTGTCCTCATCATCTTCACACTGAATCGGATTACCAATATCGAAAACGAAGTCACCATCAATCCCTAATGAAGTTATTATCTTTGCAAGAATTTTCTAGCAATGCAAAAAACAGCTGGAGTGGCTGACAAACCTCCCGATGACCCTACATCAGCTGATGCCCCAAAGATTGAAAAGCACTCTGCCGCTAAAACAAATGGTTGATGCACATACACTTAAACGAGAAAATATAACAAATTTCATATCTGCAGATCCAGAACCTTCGCTTTGTCTGTCTCTTTCCCGTCCCCCATTTGTAAATTGTTCCATAAGAGAAGAAAAATCGGGACCAGGATCTGCATCAATATAACAACATTGTTCACGTCCGGTATAAAAACTCTGTTCTTACCATTGCTATGTGAACTTATATTCAAGAGCATAGTTGGGTCGAATTCTTCATCGTCAGCATCACTGCTAAAAGTAAACGGCATCTCATCCAGCATTGGAGATGGTGGCCTATTCAGTAACTAGAAACACAATGTGGTTGAAAAGCAGTGTTTTCGTATCTCAGCAATCTACAACAACGTACTGACAGTGCTTAAGAAAGCATCAATTTCTTGACTTGCACCGAAACAAGGAGAGGGAGGTGCAACACCAAGAACGTCGTATGATGAATTCGATGAGGAAGTTGCTTCTGAAAAATTCAAACCTTATGGAAAGGTCTATTTAATTCATTCTTCCATTAGCGGAGTGAAAAAACTGATGCAAATCAAATACCTTCCAGAACGAACTAAGATCTCCATTGAGTTAGACCCAGCAAACCAAAGACAGAACAAAAACACCGAAAATCTCAGACGAGTAGCTTTCTCATATGATTCCGTTGAAGTGACTTCAATTGAATTTTAATGTGACCTCGTTGAGCTGCCATTACCTTCGTCAGTGGACGAGTTTGCCTGACATGCAACCTTTTTCGAGGAAACCATCACTGTGCCTACACAATCTCCACTCCTATGAAAGACCGCCTCTTCCGCAGTAGAACCAATGCTCGTTTGTGACCCGGTGCACTCCACATGAATAACAAATTCCTGCAAACCAGGAGGTCGCGCTCGGGCTAATCACTGTAAAATTAAAGACACATCATTCAGCGCACTTATCAAAAATATTCTACCTAAAAGTTCTGGCGAAAAAAAGTAGAAATAATATACATATTGATTTCCTTCTTCCACAGCAGTACAATCATCTTCAGTCGCCGCACCTTCTACATCCAAATCATCGTCCGAGAAATCTTCAATACTAACTTCCTAAATTAACAGTTTAATGTGTGAAGTAGAAATACGTGACCATAGTAAACATAGCAATTGCATTTGAAACAAGAAATCACTTGAATCCCATTAACATCCATGTCTTCACCAACGTTTCTGTTCATAATGTCATTATCCAATACTGCTTGTGCTTTGGGTTCACCAGTAGTACTCATTACCTGTTAATATTATCAGTTAAAAATATGAAAATGAAAATAATAGGTAACTACCATAAAATAAGATACATTAATTGACACAAACATACCTCAACCCTCAACATTCATTCGACGAGATCGATCCATCTTCTCGAGACCGTAGATGGACCCGCGTTCAATCTCACCCCGAGTCTTCTCTTCAGAACCATTGCAGCGTGACTGTAACCATACATGTCAATCGGAGCAACAATTGCAGAGGGGACGCTACAGTATACACTCCTGTGTCCGGAAACTTTACAAAGAGCAAATCTACCGGTAGTGATCGGCGGTCTACTTGTCGTTACATTCTTACCACAATTAGTAGAAATAAAGGATCTCACGTGACACATCAAAGTTTAATAACATTTGTTTTTATCAAATGAGCAGAACACGGGTTGGAAAATTTGACGCACAACAGGGACATATTTACACCAAACAGATGTCACTCCAAATATGAAATGATAAAAAGACGACCTCATTCGCTCTGGAAATCGATTGCGATTGCTGGGTCACATAGTTTTCGACCGCATCAGTGCGAGTCTTCACAACATGCTCTTCGATATTCTGAGCAAACTCTGTAGGTGGTGATCTGATAGAGCTTCCCGTTGTTGGTGCTCTATTATTGCTGGATTCTTCATCTACAGGTCCTAGCGTTCTTCGATCCAACCGTTGGTCTGAGCAATTCACATTGAAAGACATGACCAGGGCCTAAAAATTATGTTACGAAAATGTATAGTAGACAGGTGCCGAACTTCCTACACGTGAACTTCTTCGACCAAAGGGCGTTATAATCATATCTATGTGGAGGAAATTTGCTACTTATAGTGACAACTACTAAGAGGGAATCCTGAGTTTTGTTCCTACACTTGTCCATAGCAAAATGCTTTATACATCTCAACTTCTATAGTCAACATGTCATCCAAAAAAGTGACTGTTCAAATATTGATAAGGTCAGAGCATAAGAACACATTGAATAACATCATTGAAGCAAATTTAACATACAGCACACAAACTTGTGCACAGAAAGCTTCCATGTCAAGATCACGTTTTTTAAGCAATAAACCATCGACATGAACGATACATCAAAGACATATTCAGATGCACCTGACTTTATTCGTTACATTTGTTTAGCCTAAAACTGACTAGTGTAGAAAGGAGAACTACTTTTGGAACTGCGAGAGAAACCTCTAGTTGTTCAAAGGCCTTCCTAGCCTCGTCAAGTTTTCTCTGCATCTCCAACGTACGAAGAGTGATATTCGCAAACTTAACCATAAAAAAACGGAAGGAATTAGTAATTTGGAATTCTACTTTGACAAAATACGGGTAAATAATCAAAATTTGAAGGTGTCCGCGTGTTAAACGAATATTCTTTCTTGAGCCGCGCCTCCTCCTCCTCCAGTTTGTTGTATTCCAACCTCAACTCCTCTAGACGCATCTCCAATGCCGCCGGAGCATTTTGCTCCTATAGTTCACCACAAATAGAAAAAAAATAAAGAAATTGAAACTATAGATAAGGGTATTTACGATGTTTCGTTGGGCTAAACGTGGTCACTGAGCCACTGAAGCTTGCACCTGATCTTCCAGCTTGCAAGTTGTCTGTAGAGAAGCCCACATGGCATTGCTTAGTTCAACTTAAAAAAATGTCTTTTTTAGTGTGATTTAATGGAAATAAAGGTGTAATAAATTTCATAGTTAACCAAAATTATAAAAATGAACGAATACAGAGGTGAATAATTGAATTTGCAGACACCATACCTCATTACTCAGCTTTTTGCATTCTTCCTCCAACTCCTTCCGCTGGCGGAGTAAGCCACCCGTCTTAGTGCGTGACCTTAGAAGTACACTTATCTTCACCTAGTCGACCAACAGACTTTAAAAAAAGCAAGCAACACAAGATCTTTTTTCTGTTCGAGTTAAATGGTCTTCTCAATGACAAGGTCTTTAAAATTTAAATTGACAAGTTAAAATAACACGTTCAAAAAACACACCCACACCTTACCATTCGTTACAGTTCTCATCTTTATTCGTTATTTTAGGAAAACAGGGGTCCCAATATTCTCCTCATTCAAATATTACACCTACTCGCCAATAAAAGGATGAAGCCCTCGGAATTGATCAATCCCTGAGAGATGCGCCATGCATTCGACCTCATTAAAAACCGTTGGAAG
The DNA here is from genome assembly GCA_900624975.1 of Angiostrongylus costaricensis. NCBI lineage: Eukaryota > Metazoa > Nematoda > Chromadorea > Rhabditida > Metastrongylidae > Angiostrongylus > Angiostrongylus costaricensis. The sequence goes on along the minus strand of UYYA01004782.1, from coordinate 29,240 downwards.
TGACTGAATACATATCTGGCCTCTAAAATGACTCGCGGTGGCCTAGCGATATATCGAGCCAGTGGTACTATCCTTCGCTTGAGATGCGGAAATCGATACCATGTGTTTTGCAGCGCGCCTGCGACTACTGCGCTACATGCGCCCTTTACTTAATCTTCGTCATGGACTTCAGTAATCGCTAGTGAACGCTGTTGGTCCTCTGAGTGTTCCACTTCTGCTTGAGGAATTGAAGGCTATATCATGCATTTGTGACGGGACAGGATTGAGAGGAATATACTGTATAGCATAGAAATAACACCCAATATATGAGTCACTCTGTGAAAAAACAAATAAGGAATTTGTGATACTGATATCAGCAGATAGATAAACCATATGTTGGAAAGAAAACTGTAGACGAGAAAACCATCTTGTCGTCAATCCGAACACTGGATGCTGCGCTTCATTTCCTGAATACAAGTCCATAATTCACTTTGACACGCCCCTTTTCCCCTTAGAAAAAGGAATAGACATATTAACTCGTACCCCTTTTGAGTAGTTGCGTTTCTTCTTCTTTGCCTTCATAGTATATCTTTACTAAATTCGGCTAGCAGTATAAAACCCTCGACGTTGATCAATCTCTGAGAGGATGCGACATGCATTCCACCTCATCAAGCATCATTGGAGGTGATTGAATGCATATCTGACCTAAACAATGATTTAGGGTGGGCTGCCGATGTACTGAGCCAGTGCTGCTATCCTGCCAGACAAATCTGGTACCAATTTTCCCACCCCGGAAGAGTGGAAGACTTGGTGAGCCTAGAACGGGGAATCGATATCGTAGGTATTGCAGGGCGCCTCTAACCACTGCGCTAAACACGCCCTTAGAGTAAGTACATACATAGGAAGATTCACACGTGTTGCAATTAGTTACAGAAATATGTTTTTCAAAAGACACTTCCGTTAGAGTGAATCTGTGCTTCATTATTTATGTTCAAGAATTTCCCTAAACCAGCATACCTATGAGGTAGATACACAGTTCAATGGCGACGATGTGAGTTGTACTTGAATAATATATGCAAATGTTATTTTGTTGAGAATTATGCATTGTCCCACATTTCGAATAAAAATTAGACGTTGCGCCAATGTATGATAGAGTATTTGAGAACTTTACAGACTTACTAAAGAAACTAGGAGGGAGTATTACTGCCATCATAAATATGTTTATAAAGAAATTAAATAATAAGAGTGATAAAAATGCAAGAAAATAAGTTTTAAACTTTAGCGAAAACTGTGAAGCTCCGTAAGGAACGAACCAATCTGTCCATGCGAATCTCTGGCTGTACTTAGGAAGACAAAGTTGCCGCAACTAAACTAATGTCTGCAGCTTCAGTACCAATGTAGTCTCACAATTCGATCTTCAATATCTTGCTTAATCGAAGAGCAACACAAAATGATTTAGAAAGTTTAAATAAAGAACTAAAATTAACCTACTTCACTCACAAATCACCAAAATGGTCCAAGAAAACCATGCGATCGATACGACCAAATACCAAAAGGTCTTCTGAAGAACAAGACCTTGTAACAATCACCTAAAAACATTGGTGAACACTAAAGTGTGAGCAGGGCAAATTTGGCCCTACTGTTGATCGTGAAAGCCACTTTCTAATTATGAAGTGCTAACATCCATGATAAAATTACGCCTTTTAGACACAAAAGAAGCACCTATATTTAATTCTTCAATTAGTTGACTCCAACTACGCAGTCCTAAGCAAATTAAATCCTAAAGTTGATGAGGATGAATCAATTGAAAACGCCTGGGCTGCTCAATAACTGGACAATGATTCAAGAGAACCGGACCCTTGATACATTAGAATTATAGGTCTATAAAAAAAACTAAGCAGATCACATTTCATCGTTCTTATAAGCAGTAGTCTAAAAAGCCTATCAAGTCATTGAGCTCCATGGGGACAAATCTGAGAAGTAGAATAAACTCAAGTGCCTGCATAATACGTCGTTAGCGTATCCCATATAACACTAAGGTCCAAACGACCAATCACAATTTGTTACCTAAATGATGCACAACTCGCAATCACCATCTGCCACTGAAAAAAGACAACAGCAACAAAACCCACGCTCCTTTTCTTTTCAATAAGTAAATTTCAGAGTCCGGAATTCTCAACATGCTTGCGCTTCTGGAATAGGTTAATAAAAAAACGATAACAAACCTGATTTGATGTCCTACAAAACAACTGCCTTCGACCAACACCAACAATTTTCGCAAAGTATTCTGAAGATAACAAAAAGTGGTTGCAGCCCCAGAAAAGAGAAGTCGGAAAAAAGGAAATTCAGGACTACACACTATTAATGACAAAAAACTCTACGTCTTGTAGTAACTCCCAAGTCCGACTTTCCCTTAACTTCGGCATTGACTGAATAATTCTTTGTACTTCTGTTCAGCAAATACGAAGTGTTACTTTATTTCATTATTTACGTACAAGCTGACGTTTCGGCGGAATTCGCCTTCCTCAGAGCCTGGAAAGGTCAAGTTGACAGCAACCTATTCGGCCAAACATCTTCATAATCATACAAAGAAAACGCTAAACGAAGATCTCAATCACATTAAACATAGCTTTCCACACTCACAGCTTTCTATGATGCTTCTACTAAGTATGTCGCGTGAAGACCAACCGCACAGAATTCCCCTGGAAGTGTAATGTGCCCCTCCCATCAGAATAACAGGCTTACATAATGTCCAATATCACGCGTGACAATGAGGCGTTCTTCCCTGCGGTTCATTTTCGGATTTCTGGAATTAATCCAGATATAGCAGTTGCTAATGGAAATTAGGCTTTCGAGTCAGTCCTTGGCACCTTATGATCACTAACTTGGTAGGATGCTCGACTTCGTAGAAGTTGCCACACGGGACTTTTTCGTACTTGTCGCAGAGCAATATCTCAAACTTGGGTAATCAAACCGTTTATAACAATAATAATTCAAGAATAACGAAATATAAACAATGGTACAATACAGACGGCAATATTGTATGATGATCAATAAATGAGGGTAATGCGGGTTAGTATCTTTGCTATAGGTACAGAGCTACATGACAGCAATGTTAATATACAACAGTTACCACATACAACAAGAGAGAACACTTTGGATTGACTACAATGCGCATTACACGTGATGAACAGAGGGGGGAGGACGAATACAGTATTGACGCACAGGGCTCTTTAAATATCTTCTAAGGAGGCGGTGCTTTGGCACAGGTCCAGAACCTTTACCGAAAACACCCATCAGCTTGCGTCTCCAGCTCCTCTGTGATCAGATGACTGAGGACGGTTTGTCGGACAGCTTCAAGCCCCTTTGTGTTACCGTACCCGTGATGGTTTGGAACAGATGCAACACACAAAAGGTTCCGATTATATAAAAAGAGTGTGGTTCACAAAGGACGTTTACGACAACCAAAGTTTCTCTCAACGAAGTGAAAACGTTTACATGCTGCAAGATCGCAAAGCGATGCTACAGCCCACGAATATGGTTGCCACAGATCTACGATATGATGAATGAATAGTAACTATTCTGGCAAAAGTTGCTATAACAGAACGCCTCGAGAGTTTTGCGCGCTTGTGTTCTCGATTCCTATGCGAGGATCCTGACACGTACCTCACAGTCCTCCCCGTTATTTCTCTGGGTCCTATGCGTGCCTAATGGGGTATTTAGTTCACGTTTGCCGACTAGGTGTTCTTTTATGCGAACACAGAGGGTTCTGCCCGTTTCGCCAATGTATTCATCTCCGCACGCCTTACAGGATATCAGATAAACTACACCCGAGCTCATGCAATCACCGTCTCTACCATTGGGGCAAATTATGCAATTTTGCGCTGCACATAGACGGTCGTATAGGCGGTTACGAACTAGCTGGCGTATTAGATTACTCGGTGGTATTTCAATTATCGTTACCGAATTCTCTAAACTGGCCCTTCTTAAACAGCGTTTTATAGGTGCACTTACTTCATTTTAAATGAAGGGCAATATAAACAGGACCTTATTGTCGCTAGAGTTATCGTTGGGGTACCTTTGGTTTTCTCTACACCTATCTCGAGCTACGGTTTCGTAGCCATTAAAAATGGCTATTTGCTGCGCCAAGTTCCGGGACTCCTCTCTCTGTTGTCTTCCTGTGCACACGCTGGTAGCTGTTCGAAACATGTTTCTCACAAGCGCCCTTTTCGTGTGAGAGGGATGAGAGGAGAAGTAATGAACTAGGATGTTTTTACTACTTGGCTTTCAATACCACTTCGTAATGTAGCCGTTTTGTGATAGGTTAATTTGCACGTTAAGAAATGTAAGCCAGTTTTCTTTTGGTTTCTCTCGGGTGAACTCCAAACATCTGACCATTCCTTCTTGTGTTGAACAAATGATCAAGCAGTCATCTATATATCTACAAAGATATATCTACGGAGAAGATTTTGAAGTAGGAGTTACGATCCTCGCGCTAGAATCGAGAACACAAGCGCGCAAAACCCTAGAGGCATTCTGGATTAATTCGAAGAAACCGAAAGTGAACCGCAGGAAAGAATGCCTCATTATTACGCGTGATATTGGGCAGTATATAAGACTGCTATTCCGATGGCAGGAGCACATTACGCTTCCATATGAATTCTGTGCGGTTGGTCTCCACGTAACCTATTTAGTGGAAGACTCATAGACAGCTGTGAATGTGCAAAGACTCTTCAACATGTTCTCTGTTTGGTTATGGAGGTGCATGGCCGTGTAGATTGTAATCAACCTCACCGTTCCAGGCTCTGAAGAAGGCGAAATCCGCCAAAACGTCAGCTTGTATGTAAATAAAGAAATAAAGTAGCACCTCGTGTTTGCTGAACAGAAGTAGAAAGCATTATTCTACGTATTGTATCACTGCAACCCAAACAGAATTCCTCCAATTCCCTTCCTTGAGAAACAAAGTAGCTCAACCGCTCACAAAGAAGGGATCAACCTGAATCGAGAAAATGGACTTAAGCCTCCTAACTAAGAGCAAGGCGAAACAGAAACACATCGCGTAATTAGATACCACACCAGCTCTGAAATCCAAGCTGCTATATCTAATTTGAGGTCTCCTTTTATAAAACTCACCATGAATCGCCTACGACGGCAAAAGATATTAATCTATAGCTGAGCATGAACAAATTAACATAGACCATACGGCAATGGGAAATACCTCACATTAGAGAAATATGGCTTTTTTCCAAATACAGTAAGATTCACAATGAATAGAATGCTAAGAAGAAAAATGAGAACGTACAATTGAGATTTCCTGATTCGTATGGGCGAAGAAGCCGGAGCACGATCCTCTCCTTCCTTACTGAGTGGTTTTAATATCAGTGGCAATTTCTCCATTGGATAAATGCTTCACAATAGAACATCATCCCTTGGCCTACTATAAGATGACAATTGTCGAAGCATACTTGAAAATATAAACCAAAAATAATAGATATTTGAACGAACTTTGAAACTACCTCGAAGATTTAAGTGTGTCCTAAGAATCATCACATATTCCTCTTTAACAGCAGCACAGCAAGGCGTCCCAGAAGCCTAAAAAGATACCACCAGAATGGAAACATGATGGTAAGCCAGCTAAAGCAAGAGAGATGAGTAATTCTTTTCATAGCACACTCCGCCGATCGAACACAAGAGTAGATACCTCGTGATGCTAACACTGGCACTAGAACCATTTACACCAAAAAAGAGGAACAGAAAAGCTTACAACACAGTGCAACGGTCAGCGGTGGTCTGCGATGCATGTGGTCATTGGTACCCTATGGCACCGTGAGCCGGCCTAATCTACCAGCAGTTCTTTGTCGGCAGACTGGCAAAAACTCGTGAAGAACAGATAAACACTGGTTTTGTACATGGCAGAATCACTGTAGGCCACAACATTGGAAAAACATGCACTCAACCATTTTTGCGATGCTTAACGGAGTCGAATGAACACATGGCGCATTCTTTGTTCCACGCTGAACGTTTTATGTTTGGTAGGAGATTTAGATTTTGTATTATAAAATAATGGAACAGCACAATGTCTACCTGAGATTTCGAATGAAGTAGACCTAGAGTTTACGTATGTTTAAATCGGAAGGCTACGCTATTTATTCATTGAATATTCACTGGAATCAAGCGTCGAGAATGCACTAAACTTTACTCCAATGTGGAATCTTATCCCATCTCCAAAAGTGCCCTCAGAATGTAACAGCTCGACTTCCATAGAAATACTGTAGTTTGGAATAATCAATTTACCTCTTTTCCCATCCTTGAAACAGCTGATATAGAAAATACGAGTGCAAAAACGAAAGTTCTAGTTACACAGCTATTATTGGCTAAAAAACACCATATAAAAGTCTAGCAACTCACTTCTTGAAGTCATTGAGAGATACTTGGACACCCATTTCCGTAACCCTGCATTTTTCGCTTCGAAATAACTGCATAAAATGATAGTCAGTTGAGTTTGCCGCTACCAGTCTTCCGTAATGGTCTGAAAATGCAATTGATGCCCATCAGTTAAAGGGAAAGGAAAACTATATTAAACTTCAGGGGAAAAATCGTGCAATTCCATAAGAAACGAACCTGGCTGCCCATGCGAATCTCTGGTGGTAGTTAGAAAGACGAAGTTACCACAACTGAACTGACTTCTAGAGCTTCGCCACCAATGCAATGTCACAATTCGATCTTCAAACAATTTTTTCAGCACTAGAATTAACATGCTTCTTCATTGCTAGAATGGTCCAAGAAAAGCAAAAGACCAATACAACAAAACACTCAAAGGCCTGCTACGTACAGTGCTCCGTTAAAATCATCTAAGAACATTGTTCAGCAATAAAGTGCATGCAGGGCAAATTTTTCCCTACTGTTCATCGTAAAAGCTACCTTCTATTATAAAGTATTAGATTCCATGATAAAATTACGTCTTCTGAATATACAGGAAGTACATATACTTAATTCAATAATTAGGTAACTTCAATCACGATGTCACAAACAAATTAATTTCCTAAAGCTGCTGAGAATGAATCAGTAGAAGCTCGCTGGGTTGCTCAATAACTGCACAATGGTTCGAAAGAACCGGATCGCTGACACAATAGAATGTGTAGAAAAAAACTAAGCAAGTCACATTTCGTCATTCTTACTAGCACTAGTCTACAGAGCCTATTAAGTCATTGAGCTCAATGGAGGAAAAGCCAAGAAGAATCCACTAAAGTGCACGTCAGAGTATCGTATATACAACACGTCAGAGTACCGTATATAATACTCGGGCAACTGGTAATTACCTCCTACGTCACCAGAAAAAAACCAACCAACAAAACCCACACCCGTCTTGCTTTCACTAGATAAATTTCCCAATCCAGAATTCCTAACATGGCTTGAATTTTGAGAATAGGTTAATTAAAAGCGATAATCGGACCTAATTTGACGCTCTACAAATCAACTTCATTCAACCAACACCGAAAATTTTCATAAGGTATTCTGAGGATAGCCAAAAATGGTTGCTGCTCTAAAAAAGAGAAAAAGGAAAAGTAGGTAACACAAGTTTACACACTATTAATGCCAAGAATGACTCCACCTCTTGAACCACTGCAATCCAAATAGAACTCTTCCGATCGCTTTCCCTGAGAAACACAGTAGGCTACTCACCTAGAAGTGCTCAATCTGAATCGAGAAAATGGCCTTAAACCTCTTAACTTAGAGAAACCAAAACTCATCGCACAATCAGATATTATGTATGCCCTAAAATCCCCAGTGCTAAATCCAATTTGAGGCCTGGTTCCATAAACCTCATCATGAATCATAAAGCACAGTTGTGGGCATGACGATTTAGCTCCGCAAGTCAGTGGAAAGCATTCCAGATGGCTAACTCAAAGGTTCGGGAAGTGCATTAATAAGCATGATGACTCTCTTGAACCGACGATATGAATAGACGAAAAAAATAGTCCAAGAATAAAACATAAAGGCTCCTACATAACGAAAATAGCTCCTTTCCCTCAACAACGGAAGGTTGAAGTGCTCTAGCTACCATTCCTTGTGCCCGCCATCCCACAAGTCCTATGACTAAAACGGATCTAATGATAGTGGAAGCTACTAGTAACAAAATAGAAAAAAGTGAAAGAACCTGAGTCAAGGCTACCCATAGTCTAGGTCCTTTAGGTAAGCTTTCCATAAAATCCTGACGACTTCAGTGACATAACATCATCGCCGCCTTACTGATATACCACCAATTTAAATGCTTCATTATAGAAATCATGTCATTTCAAACATTTTGAGCCAGAGTTAAAGCATGTAACTCTTCCCGATCCTTTTCGCTAGCTGAGGGCCTCGCCTACGACGGCAAAAGATATTAACCTATAGCTGAGCATGAACAAATTAACATAGACCATACGGCAATGGAAAATACCTCACATTAGAGAAATAAGGCTTTTTTCCAAATACAGTAAGATTCACAATGAATAGAATGCTAAGAAGAAAAACGAGAACGTACAATTGAGGAGATTTCCTGATTCGTATGGGCGAAGAAGCCGGAGCATGATCTTCTCTTTCCTTACTGAGTGGTTTTAATATCAGCGGCAATTTTTCCATTGGATAAATGCTTCACAATAGAACATCATCTCTTGGCCTACTATAAGATGACAATTGTCGAAGCATACTTGAAAATATAAACCAAAAATAATAGATATTTGAACGAACTTTGAAACTGCCACGAAGATTTAAGTGTGTCCTAAGAATCATCATATATTCCTCTTTAACAGCAGCACAGCAAGGCGTCCCAGAAGCCTAAAAAGATACCACCAGAATGGAAACATGATGGTAAGCCAACAAAAGCAAGAGAGATGAGCAATTCTTTTCACAGCACACTCCTCCGATCGAACACAAGAGTAGATACCTCGTGATGCTAACACTGGCACTAGAACCATTTACACCAAAAAGAGGAACAGAAAAGCTTACAACACAACATAAACCAGGTTTACAGGGAACATGCGCTATGTAGAACATGTCTTCCACCTTAAAGTAAAGCGTAGCGAAGCACATGAACTAACTCTTCACTGAGAGAGTTGCAGTCATCAGAGATAACGGTACGCTTTGCCACAGCAAAGTTTCTGAGAGCATCAGCAGTAAGTAACCAGGTTGATTCAGTGATATCCTCCTCTACATATCATTGGTATCCCGGTGTGACTTCGCTCGGCTTCCACCAATTAATTCTGCGGAATGTAAAAAAAAGAAAAGTTTTAAGTGAAGTAAATACTAGAAATAATAAAACTACATGAACTAAAAGGTTAATAACGAACTTAGCAGTATTACCTCTACGTTATCCCTCAGAAACAGCAAAAACTCGCGCTGATAACCATTCTCTAGCTGAGCCGTCTTCACGGTGATAAACTTCTCGTAGCCCAATGGCTCTGTACAGAAAAGTCTTCTCTGAAATGGAGAAGCGAAGTAAACATTGGTACTTGGGATTGCAATATCCTGGCAAAAAACAGATTTGCACTGTGCAGAAATAACACTCCGGACAGCTTCACGTACTTTTGAGGCTAACCTGGGCCGACGAACACTGGCGGTGAACCTAACAGAAATTCTCTCACCATGAAGATGTCAAGGCAGATAGGGTGAACATCGGCGATCAGTGGTAGTGACAATATCAAAAAATACGGCACTGTCTATGCTGGAGAAGAGACATATCATTGAAGAATAACGGAACTCACTTCCGAAATTGTGAGCTTCCCGATATGGGTGAGATAATAAAAGCTCGGATCAAGGCAGAGGCCCAAGAACCAAGCCCCGGTAGAAATATCCGAACGGCAGTCTTCAGACGAAACGTGATCGGACGTTAACGATCGCATATACACCGGCTCACAAGAGTAGCCCACAAGTGAAATGTTCCAGCTTATCACTACAGAGCTATTCACTACAAATGAATCAAAACCAAAAATGTTGTGAATATCAATCGAGCGATTATGCGCGCCACCTCGAAATCCTGACCTATTGCCACGTGCATTGGCGCGTGTGGCTCAGAGGTCGGACGCGCCGTGCGACACGCGTCCGCGCACAAGGCTTGTGGTGCCTTCCATCTCTCCAGAGTCGGAGAATTGGTACCAGACCTCTCTGGGAGGATAGCAGCAGTGGCTCGATAGATCAGCAGGCCACCGCGAGTCATTGTAAAGGCCAGATATGCATTCAATCGCTTCCAACTATACTCAACGAGGTCGAATGCATGGCGGCACATCCCTAAGAGATTTATCAACGCCAAGAGCTTTTTTAATTGATGCAGCGCGCATCCGAACGGTGCAACCCTTTCAATAGTTCGGGCTAGAAGACGTGGTAGTCTGTCGAATATCTAACAGAATTGGTTCGATACAGAGTTGTTCTCACGGCCTCCAGAAATTTGTACTCAAATCCATAGTGTTTCTCCGCACTGGGGTCCCATATTGTGAGCGCAATCCGAAGCGGGTAGGCTATTCTCCATCCTATCAGCTCAGTCAGCACGAATGAAAAGGATAAAGGATAAGACTCTCGGCGTTGATCCATCCCTGACGAATTCGCCATGCATTCAATTTCATTAAGCGTCGTTGAAGGTGATTTAATGCGTATCTGCCCTTATAATGACTCGTGTTGGCCTACAAGTCTGGTACCAATTCGCCGATCTCAGAGGAATGGAGTATCTGGTGGGCCTGCGGCGCGGGGATCGATCCCATGTGTGCTGCTGGGCGCCCCATTACTGTGTTGCACGTGCCCTTTACACGCCAGCACGGATACGTACGCATTTTGTTCCAACCATTTTGACTAAGAATAGGTGCGTGGGGGAAAAGATGTATAGGGAACTATAAAGAGGCAGAGAGCACTCCAACAATAGAACTAAGACGTAAAATGATTACGACCTCACACTTGTACTAAATACTGCATTTTGTCGGTGAACCTGCGTGCAACAGTTATAAATCTCCAGCTAGAAGTAAACTCTCTATGTTCAGCAAGTACCCAAATAAAAGAAAGAAGAAATTTTAAAGAGGAAGAAGAAGATGGTGGAGATCGCCGTACAGCATGCTCCTCAATTCCGCTCCTTCCATAGCCACAAAGGGAAAAAATGTGCATTCCCACATTTGCGAACTTAATTAGGAGAGCATCGCTGTGAAGTTTAGCTTAGATTTACAGAGAAAGATGCAGTAAGCAGTAGTCTCTCACTACGGTACAACATCGTGAATGCGCGAAGACGCTGGAGAAATCTCGGAACAACTTCAGCCTACCTAATTCCGGGATAATTGTGTGGATTTGTGCTTACCACGCAAGCACACTAACATACGAATTCACCATCGAGCAAATGATGATGCAAGGTGAAAATTTAAATGCGTTATCCAACTAGCCGTGAGGAGAAAACACTGCTTATTTAATATCATTTATGTCAATAGATATTTCACTTGCAGAATGACTGTGGGGAACTACTGATGCATCAATTCAGAATCTCAGTCTTGTATTTCTACTCGAGTCAGATACATCACTCACCCATGTCGGACTTCGTGCGGCTGGTGTCCACCATAAGTTGAAAGACTTATAAAGAACAAAACGATTAGTTCAATGATGCTGAGATATTTGCAAAACTCCGGACCGCAGGTGTATGCGGTTGGGAACGAACGCGTTACTGTCGTTTCCGGGGAGTAGCGCGCTCACCACCACACCATGCAGGTCCTTCGTTTCGCCTGTTTCGCAACTAGTTCTATCGATCTTTTGCCATCAGCAATCAACCGTCAACGGGTTTGATCTGGGGAGCCCAAATCGGCAACGAACCCAGTTAAGCTGAGGCTGCATTTATAATCACAATTTTAACTTTTTGCTTACTACCCATTCTTTTTAACGGTAGGGTATATATTGCGAAATATAACTTCAATCATGCTGAGATATTTGCAAAACTGGCATAAAAATCAAACGGAGAAAAAAATAAAAGGGTTAAAAAGACAAAACTCTCCGCGTTGATCAATCCCTGACGGATGCGCCATGCACTCGACTTCATTAAGCATCGTTTGGAGGTGACCGAATTCATGTCTGGCCTTCAAAATGACTCGCAATGGCGTACCAATGCATCGAGTCCCTGCTGATATCCTCGCCGACAAGTCTGGTACCAATTTGCCGACCCCGGAGGGATCGAAGGCTTCGTGGGCAATGGGTGCTAGGATTGATTCCACGTGTGTGTTGTAGGGCGCCTCCGACCACTGCGCCCCACGCGCCCTTGGAATGGAAATAATAGATAGAAAATATAACAACGGAAGTAGAAAATAAAACAAAAATAGAATAAATGAGTTAGTAGTTATAAATAAAGGAGAAAAAAATGAGGAAAATAAAAGGCTTCAAAATGGACAAATGAAAATAGATAAAGAACAAAAACAAAATTAGATTGAAACGAACTATATATAGAAGGCGTTGATTGCATGTAAGATTTCGATGTTACATTTATAATTGCAGACTATAAAATAAATTTTTTTGAACAAGGCATTTCGAGCATCGGAAATAGATTAAGGGTTAAAAATATTTTGTCACTTTAATTTATTTGATTTTTCCGACAGTCAGTTTCTCTTTACCACAGTCACCCATTTGTGGCCTCCCACCCGTCAACAGGAACGACCTGGTGAGCACAAATCTACAGCTGACCTATCGAATATCTCGGCGACATTGTGGCTGTGTTTCACGTTATACCCTACCACGAAACAGTGGATATAAAAGAACTTTTGTCGATGATTGTTATAAACGTATTGTGGCTAAGGTTTCGTCTCCATTGTCCTCTTCTGAGCATCGCCATTGCAGGAGAGCATCGACAACAGTTTGCTCTTCAATCCACGATGATCTTCGAACTCCGAAGGTGCCCTTTCACTGTTCTACATCTGCCTCGTTCCAAGTTACTCAAAAATTTGGTTAGCTACAAAATTGTAGTCGTGCAAGGAAGCAACTAAGTGGTATGCTACTTGCCTGCCGTCTTCGTGTAACGTACACAAATGGTTTCAGCGTTAAAACTTCACACATCTCAGTCGCCTCTACATTTCTTGCCACGTTACATGTACGATCACCTCTATTCCCTTTGCACCAAAATAATCGCTACCGGGGAACCAACCATTTCTTTCCCAAGCAACATCGCAGACATAATGGACACTTTCAGTATTGTTGTATTCTCCTTCAGTTAGTCATATTTGTAGTCGAAACGTTAGTCGTTAGTTGATAAATGGTTTCATACATGCACAATGCGAGGTATCTATAACGCCGACTCCGTTTCAAAACCCTAAATTTTGCTGCATGATTCGAGTAGTTGGATGCTTGGATACTAGAACGACCCGTGCACACTGATTGTACAGACCACAGAATTATCTCCATTTTTCGGAGTTCAGCTGGTTTAGCCATTGTAGTTCCCTAGATTCCCGAGGTCAGCCTGGCCAAAGTCTGCCTCTGGTCGTCACCACCACAGGCAGTCGCCGTCCTTGTGGATCTGAAGGAGATTTATCAACATGTGACTAGTTTGGTATCAGCTCGGTGGTAGATCCTGGTATTGGTTTACTGTTAGCTGAACTTTCTGGTGGAAACCTCGGACTCCTTAGCCTGGCAGACTCCACTAGGGAAATATACAATCCCGCTGTACATTGCAGCGTGAAATCCAAGAACACCATCCAGCCTTTATAGATCATTTCTATTAAAAAAGTAAAACTTTTTTACATTTACAGGAATACATGAATTGGAGTAGATACTGATATCTCTGGATTAAAACGACAAATCGTAGACGTTGTGGAACACACAACGTTGTAAGCAATCAAAGACGTTCATCGAAAAGGAATGAGATATTGAGGAATACTGGAAACTGGATCCACTACACAGTCACTTTTGGTGGAAAATAAACGGGACTTTGAATAATCTGAATTCTTGCTTACAATCTAGGCGGAAATCTGGAGGCAATACGCGTGTCAGATGCAGTGTATGGAGAAAGTAAATAGAACATAGAGCGCTATGCTTGTACTAAGACACACAAAGCTCCAGGAAACACCTATTATTCGCATTTTTTCTAACAGAATTTTTTCTCATTGGCGAGATCTTACTTTCACTAAGGTGTTTTCATCAGATGGACATTCTTTTGGCTTATGAGCGTTTACGTGCCCTTCATCGCTTCTCTGAACTAATGAGCATCGCTTGTCTTTTATCGATAAATCATGAAAATATCATGGTGTTTTCGACAAGGTGATAATGATTTGCAATACATAAGAAGGTAATGAGTTCTCATTGAACAGCTACGTCTAGTTATTTACCGTCTAGAAGGAGTTCATACAGTGAATTCCTTTTGTAATCCTTCCTAGTAAAGTGATTTCATGGCTAGATATCTCCGCAAGAATGTTCCACTTTTTTCTTCTTATTTTTCCACATATGAAAAGTTCTAAAGAATAATTTGGAAAGAAGTTTAATAGCTATTAGGAATACACATTTATCACACTCTTTTTGTCGCTTTAGCTTGTTTGGTGTGGCGATTTTAAATGAGGACACTGACAGATTTAGAGGACAGATAGATTTGATGACAACCTTCATTTTACCAACAACAGTGCTATCATATGACTGACGAAATAGGAGATGTGAAATGGTGCTACTAATCGAACGTAAAAGGGGCGAATAGCACAGTGGTAGTGATGACCATCATCACGAGCACGGTGCTAGTTTGATTCTGCTCCGGACCAACCAAGCCTCCCAACCCTTCTGGATCGAAAAATTGGTACCAGATTTGTGTGGAAAAATCATTCTCTGCAATCCAATTGGGAACGCTTCAGCCCAGCTGTCTCAGGACTTCAGAGAAAACTGCTCAACCAGCATTCTACAACACTAAAGATTAAATGGAAATTTTCAAGCAGCAACCGATGCTACATGTAAAAGTTAGAAGATGTTCGTGGACAATGCATGCAAGGAAACGAATCGAATGCGAGAAGTGCTGCGATCCACGTAGTAGACATGATAATTGACACTTGAATGGGCCGTATACACTGGTTGCGCAGGCCCCAGCATAACCTCTATTTTTTCGGAGATTTGCTGGTTAAGCCACTGTGGTTTCTTGAAATTCCGAGGTTAGACTGGCCAAAGTCTTCCCCACGTCTTCACGACAACAGGCAGTCGCAGCCCTTGTGGATAAGAGTGAGATTTACCACCATGCCACCTTGATACCAGAGCGGTGGTGCATCTTGGTACTGGTTTACTCTTAGCTAACCTTCTTGATGGAAACGCCGGACTCTTTCTCAGCTTAGGAGACCCTGCCAGTGGGATGAATCCTTTCGCTGTACACCGCAGTCCGACACGCAGGAACACCTCCCAGCCACAATGAGGCGTTAAGCCGTTGAGAGGAGTAGATGTGAAAGTGGATCAAATAAAATAAAAATGAATTAAAATCGAACGTATCGTTATGATTTGCTTCAGAATACACAGACCTGAGAAACGCCGGTGTGTTCATGAAACCTTCGTGCTATTTAGAAACACAACAGTGCAGGCCTGTAATACTAAATTACAATTTGGCAAAACTCAGGACTATGCCAAACACATAAGCCGGATATCGCAACGCATATTAAGAAGAGTATAGCGAATTTAGTACACATCAGAAAAAAGTTACATCACTCTCCGCCAGTTTTAAAGTGAGAAACCCGAGTTTATGCATTTACAAGCCACTTTTCACCTCTTCAGCTTGAAAATGTTTTAATTTATCGTTTCTTCAAGTATATTCTAAAGCAGAAGTTAGAGCAGACGAAATTCTGGACAATGTGATAAGAATGGGTAGGACAAGTCGCGCAGTCTAAATGGTGAGGCCGCTCCAATTGATTTTGATATATTCGAGTTCAAATTTCGCGCCCGCTTCCACACAGGCTTCTTGGCTTCCCCTAACCTGATCTCGCGTTCAAGTCACGTTGGCCTAAAATTGTTGCGCAGTCTGGTCAACGCTTTCACCACTTTCCACCTTACAGTTCACCCGATTGTTATTTCGCTTCTTTGTTTTTCCAAGTTTCTTGGTGATTTCTTGTAGAGCAAGACATTTTCGTCCCCTTAGTTACTGCGTCTATTCAACGATCGATATACATGCTATGTATTGTGCGTTCAGTACGAACTGTGAACCGTAGCATATCGATTCTTTGGTATTGCAGAATCATCTCTCCTTTGTCACAAAACCAACTTCAGCTTAACGAAACACTAATATCGATGAGAAGATGGTGGTAAGTCAATGACGTGTTGATGTATATTTCTTAAATAATCCATTGTCTTGCAAAAATAACCTAACTTTTCGTGTGGAACAGTAGCTGCTGGAATAGGAAGGTCAAATTATCAAATAGACTTTGGAACGTTTCGCCATAGTGTTATGAAAACAATCAAACAAGCTCAAACTTTTTTGTCTCCTGCAAAGCACCAATCCATTTTGTAGTTGTAGTGGTTCTTCTAGTAGGACATTGGCGCTCCTGGGACATTGGGAAACCGAACTCTTGCGAGTGGAACCCACTAAAGCCTAATGAGCTCATTTCATGAGGACAGATAGATAAATATGGCAAGTAGGTTCCTGCTTCGTATTTACCCCACGAATTTTGCAATGAAGTAATGAATGTGGCATATTCAATAGAATACGCCATCGAAAATTCTCTGAGGTAATGTTTTCGAGGAAACTAGCATTTTAAAAAATGACATAACAATACTCAAAGTTCATATCAAGACGAGATTGCTTAAACAAAATAAACTTTGCCTTTAGTGGTCCGCTACATTTCCTTATGACATTGCAAGCTTCACTCAGTCTGACACTCTCATCTCGAGATACACCTATGTTGCCTTTTGCCACATACTCGCCAGTCGAAGATTGCTTCCATCCAGAATGTTCAGGAAAAGAACTACTGTTGGTAAGTTCTAAAAAATTAGTTCTTTTCTACCTCTTATTTTACAGGTGATAAGATTTGTGAGCACTGTGATGTAAGGTGATAGTTTATTTCTTTGTTTTGTATTCCCTGCCGATTTATCAGTTGAAATTTTAAGCGTGAAACTGTAGAAATTACTCGGGAGGAGGTTGGGATGCTTGATGAAATATGAAGTTGTTCAACCCCTATAATTCCAGATTCGCAGTTCAGCAAATTAAGGAAGTTGAGTAAGTGGTATTCGGTTACGTTTCTTCCATAGCACTTCTATATTTGCATTAACTTGACACGAGTAAATTAGTACTGTTAATGCATAGTGGTTAAATTTTCGATAGGCCGTTGTGTAATGACCATAGCAAAATGAGACAGGCAGTTATTTGCTGCAGCCTTGTTGTCGACAGTAATGAACACAGCAACATTTAATGTGGCAGTAGAACGTGATTTGGTTACAGATTTGTACAGTACCGATAATACTAAGATAAGACACCCGTGAGGACTACCCAAGGCGCTAATGGCGTGGTCGACACGATGTGAAAAAGAGGCGAGGTCAACTTTTTATGTTCGTTCTGGATGTTTTGCCTTTGTTCGTTATCTTTTTTTTTTACAATTTGGTAGTTCACTATCGCTTATGCTGCGTTTCAGGCTACGCCACCAGCGGTGAATATCTATACACCTCCTGGTAAGAATCCATATATTGTAGGTGGAAAAAAGTTTACTGTGTAATGTTGTCCAACGGTATCTCTAGTTATGGATTCCTCCTTTTAGGAATCGTAAGATACTCTGCCAGTCACAAAAACTCCAAGTCTGACAAACTGAGAATGAGTAGGTTTAGCTACTGTGTATTACACAGTACACATTTCCAGTTAGTCTATTCGGTTACGTACAATGAATTTCCTCGACTTAGATCACTCCTAAGAAACTATCAGCTTGATGGAGGATATAAAACATTGATGATCGTTTAATATCAGTAGTTTGAGTATGGAAGTTCCTGACTGGCTTTTAAGTATTGTCTTATGAATTTAATGTATTCTTGTATTCAGAGTTCTCAGATTTTCAGGATGACAATGATTAGCAGTAATACCCATAATTAAATCCGTTTTCCTAGTAATGGTTTGCCATTATTGTACAACATTTGTTTAACCTCCGCTGATGCATTAACGAATGATCTCTCGTTCATGTAATAAAGGGGTTATGCAAGCCACCAGATTGCTTTGGCTAAACCTTTCCTTAGCCCAACTACAAGCTTTATAATCTACTACGTAACCTTATATTCATAAAACTGACTTTTTAGACTTTATATGTCGACTTCATAATGTTTTAGAATAAAGCTGTTATCACAGCATTACATCCTTTTACGTGATGCATTTGCTCCTCGTTCACTTATGTGTGCATTTCGTCTTTTCCTCGTTGTTAGCACAAGTGTAGATCCCTAGTTTTTACTCTTCGTGTTATCTATGTACACGATAACTTCGCTATATCTCTGGTTTATTGCTTACAAAAAGGTTAAACTGCATAAGTTCCATGCTTGACCATAACATAGAAGGACTGCGAGGTGTCACAGAGTTGAATCAGTTGTACAACTCGCTAATTGAGTAGATTGTACATCAGCCGTTCGAAAGTACTCATTAACTTCATATGGTCGACGTATCAGCTCAACATTTCAGCTTATCATAGAGTCTACACGACTTTTTATTACTTAATTTTTTGCATACTTTGATGGCCCATCATCACTGGTTGTGCGGGGCCTAGCATAGTTTCCGTTTTGTCGGAGTTTCCCCACTCTAGCCATTTTGGTTCCCTGGAGTCCCGAGGTCAACCTCGCCAAAGTCTGCCCCACGCGATTTTTTATTAGTGTTGCTATTTCTGGAATGTGTTTCTGTTAAGCTCAATTTACAGCTACATGTTTGTAAAGATTTCCGCATAATTCATACATGGTGCTTCAAATCTGAAATCCTCTGCTCCTTAATCATGATTTTTACATTGTCGTCGTTGTGTTTCGTGGTTGGTATCGTTCCTATTCAACGTTAATCAAAATTCGGTTGTTTCAGGTAACATGTGCTTTTAGATTTCTAGTATTCTCAACGAACAATTGCCATTCACTACTGAAGATGGACGATTTCATCGCACATCTTAATACCTTGGAGTTGAAATCTACAACAGATATGGCCCGTTTAGAGGAATTGCGACGAACTAATGCTATGAAACAGGTGAACTACTACAGGATGTTTTCTCGCGTTCTTTTTTTTGCTTTAAAGGTTGTTTTATGTCGCTGTGACTTGTTGTTTCTGGTTTTCCTATGTCTAGTTTAGGAGATGATCGCTTTAATGAAGAAAGAGCTTGCAAGATATGAAGAGTCGGACAAGGAACGGAATGAAAAACGTGAAAATCTTGAGCGTCAACACGAGATGATTGTGAAGAACGTTGCAGAAAACCTTTCCAGGTTTGTGATATGTGCATAACATGGTTTCTTCTCATAAGTTTTTCTAGGTTTCCACACAAAGTGTATTCGAGATGCCTAATATTTCGATTTCAGCGCCGAGAGCTTTTCAGCTGAATTGGAAACTTTGCATACGGAATGTGCTAATCAAATGAAAAACAGAGATGAAGGTCCGTATGTTATTATTTTGAGGCTTTTCGAGGCTTTTTAAGGCTTTTTATTACATTCCGTATTGCGTATTTGCTTAAGTTGTCTTAAACGCACAACTTCCTTGAGCAGTTTTACTATTATTGTGAAAAAAAATTGTGCATAATTTTAGTTCACATCTGTGTTTGTTCCAGTCCAAACGAAATTGAGTGATTTGAGAACACAATTGTCAAGAATTGCCGAGTCTGAGAAAAGACTGCGTAGTGATGTTCGTGACCTTAAAGAAACCCCTGGAGCAATAGCACCTGATCTAATTAAAGGTTTGGTATCAGGTTGATAGCTGTTCCGATCACTTTCAATCACACCATGTTGAGACCGCAATCATTCTATTTTCAACTTTGGAAATCTGTAATAATTCTAAAATAAAATTCGAGTGATTCCTCTGGGAAATCATGAAGTTCTTTATTGTCATCAACTAAGAAATTTGTTCGGAAACATTCGTAATCATCTGTCACATGTGTGCTCAACTATGCGTTGTGGGTAAATCGCGTGAATTCCATCTGCAGAAATGCGATCGAAACAAGCCGACATTCGGAAGGCGATCTCAGACCGATTTGCGAAATTCGACCTAAAAGTTTGCTTCCTTTCCTATCATTTGCTTTGCACTTTTGTTTTATTTTTATTCAATATCTCAATGATACTTTTAAGGCAATTGTTGCGAAGATGGAGGAGATTGAAGAACAACGCAGACGAAGACTGGAAATGGCAAAAGAGCTTGAAGTAAAATATGAAATGTCAGCTAGACTGGATGCTGAAAATGGTAAGAGTGTTTTTTTATAGCTTGTGTGTTGGTTTTTATCTGCTATTCTTTGCGTGTTCTTTAACTACCTGGTGCCCTTCTATTCAATACGACCACTTGTCAAAAATGTGCTTTAGAGGCACTGGCTTCTCAACTGCAAAAACTGCAAACTAAGTTTTCAGTACTGCTGGAAAAAAAGGAGAAGGTAGTTTTAGTTTATTTAAGTAGTTAAAGATACGTTGTATTGGAAGACGTACTTACAGCTATCTGTACGTACGAGGACACAACATACAGCATCTTTTCACCACGCAGTAGTTTCCACTTCCTGTCGAAAGATCCTCAATTTGTCCCATTTTCTATCAACCTTTCAGAAATATGAGATAAACGCCATCCTATCGTCAAAATATCAATTTAGTTTAGAATTTAAACGCTTCAGATTTGAGCGGCTTGTAGCCATCTGTCAGATGTCAGTTTGCCTGCTCATTTATTATCAAGAAGCAACGTCTAGTTTTCCACCTAATTTCAGTTAGTCATCTGTGTTGTCTACACACAGTCCCATGGAGCGCGGTTTTTTTTCTGACAATGTTTCATTAGTGTTGTCTCGAAAATTCCTGGCTTCTTTCAAGGCACGTTCATTATTTCGGTTCGTTTGCTCCATGGAGAGGATTAATAGCAGTAAAAATTTTAAAGAACCTTTAAGTATACAACGTCTACTTTACTTTTCTGCGTCCACTATGATGGCAGAATTGAGATCTGTAAACGTTTGCATTGCATATAGGAAGTAATTTAACTTTTAGATTGTTAGGCAGAACGAGGATTATGCTAGACGTCTGGATGAAATGGAATTAGAAAAAGCACACATACTTAAAATATCGGAATCAATGGCATCTGAACGAGAGAAAATAAGGAGGGAAACGGCCATTGTTATGCAAGAAACCGTAAACGTTGAACGACGTTATAATTTAATTATAGCGAGCCAGTTAGCTAGAACCTGCTGCGCATTTTGCAGGCTGAAAACGAAAAAAAAATATCCTTGGCCAAGCACTCCTTAGAAGAAATGAAAGCAGAAGTTTTACAAAAAGAGGAAGCCCTTAGAGAGTTGAAGGAACATCGTGAAAGGCAGGAACAGCAGATGGCAGCTGAATTAGAGAATATGACGGTGAGTATCCTTCCTAGAATAGTGTGGTTGTTCCAAATATGTTCAAATTTAATTTCTAGAATGAATTCGAAAAGAGATGTGACATTTTACTGAAACGACAGGAGAGGTATTCGAAAGCATCGGAAGAGGCCAGAGCAGAGGTGAGCTTTAACGGGCTGTGCTACCGATTGTGAAGAAAAACACGATCTAACCATTTTAATATGAACATTGACTGGAAGCAATGTTAATATACGTCTGCTGATTTTTTCGTTCCATTTGTGAACATCGTCTAAGCAACTATCTGCGAGTTACTGCACGCAATTAAATGGTTTACTTTTGGAAATTTAGATCGAGAAAATGAAACGCTATGAGAAATTTCGCGCAGCGTATGACGAGAAGTGCCGTAAAATATCCGAAATGCAGGAAAAGCTGTTAAAGTTGAAGGAACATCACAGCAATCTCCTCAAAAAGCAGGAGGAAAAGGAGCGGGAACGAGCTGAACAGGTTCCCAATCGTTTGTCTTCAATACCGTCAAGAATTGTAGTTTTCATTTGTAATCCACGGAAACTACATTCCCTTTTAGTATTTAAATGAATGCTCTTGCACATGCTGACGAGTAGTTTTGTGAGCAACTATTTACATCCATTATAAAGCACTTTTTTCAGTTAAAGTTTAATTAGTTAGTTTAGTTTGGTTTAAGTTTAAATCTCTTCCTACAGAAGGCGAGAGTCGAGACCGTTCGCCGTGAAGTCGAGGCAAAAAAGCGTGAGACGGATGCAAGGATTGAGGACATGAAGGTTCTACTCATCTTCTTTGTGATTTGTATACATATACACATGTGTATATATTTACATATACATACATTCAAAGGGAAAAGAAGAAGAAGAAAAGCAATAAATAAATAGGTAAATAAAAAACAAATAGATAAATAAATAAATATACCAAGAACGACTATATTTTTCCTTTTCGGCTAATAAACGTGCTTATAACCTATAAAATTTGTTTGTCTGTCCTTTCTCGAATTTTCTTCTCGATTTTTAAGGCAGAGAATAGAAAACTAGACGCTAAAATTATGGCGGAAAAGCAACATGTGAAAATTTTGGAAAATACGATTTACGAGATCGACGGCAAGATTTGTCTAGAGAAGCACTTGGTATCTGCTAAGAGAGAAGAGCTAAGGAGAGCCAAAATCAAATTACAGGTGAAAAGTTTGCCAAAATTCGTGTTAATTCAGTTGATTTCAATGATTATCCTGTTATGCATTCCGGTATATAATTATATAAGAAGGTGTGCAGGGAAATTTCACTCAATCAGGAGATGGAGCCGCGGAATTAACACCAGAAAAACAGAATCTTGACGGAAGGCAAGAAGAACGTCTCAGCAGAAAGGTTTAAAACGAAGACATTCTTTAAAATTTTTGTTTGCGGATATTTCGGTCTACAAAATCCCATGTGTGCAAAATTAGCTGGTAGTCTATCTGAGATGTTATTAAGAGGCCAATGGAGAAGGCTGGAAATAAGCGTGAGGTACAACTGAAAAGAAGATTCTCTTTTGATGACAGAAAATCAAATCGAGGTATCGCACAAAAAGAAAATGAGGTGGGAAACGATCAGGTAAGGAATTCTCGTCTGCCCAGAATGTAATAGACGTATATGTTCTTCACTGCGATATTTATTGCCTTGAGGGAGAGTCAAGAAAATGGTCGTATCAGTTTACGATTATGATTGTCAGAGCAGAAGTTTAAATTAATGAAATAACTGTGTCTTTCTTACGTTTTTTAAAGCTCCGTACTACTACCTCTTGGGTTGCGCCATCAAACAAGGGAAAACATGGACTACAGCATGCTACCTTTCGTTTTGAAAAGTGATATTAAGGAACGGAACTGGAGCCACTTAAGCGAAGAAGTGGTGGAAAAACTTCCTCAGCCCGTTGTTCCGAAAGTTATCCTAGGACACTAATCTGGAATACAGTTAAAGTATAATGTTAACTTTTTATTTATTGCCTACTACAATTGTTCACGGCAGAGTAATAAGTGAAGTACAACCGCAAAGATATTTGCAAAACTCTAGACCAGGTGTCTGCGCTGGGGATCAAGCGCACTATTACCCTTTATGTGGTTTTATGTTTATGTGCCTAAGCGTTCATCATCACATCATGCGGGTCCTTCGTTTTGCCTCTCGCCTTATGTAAACCACAACATTCGCATCGCATTACTCTGTACAAGCATCGCTGCTTTCTGTGCTATTACAACAATAAAATCAATATGACGTCCAAATAATTACTCCATACAGTACCCTACCGTGTAAAACTTGTAATAGGTAGTAAATAAAGAGTCAGCATTGTGATATGTCGATTTGTGCTTCCCAGGTCAACCCTGTTGACGGATGACTGCTGGTGGCACAGGTATATAGAGAACTGACTGAGAGAAAAGCGAATCGAAGGGCCCGTATGGTGTGGTGGTGAACGCGTAAGCCCCGGAAAGTGTAATGATGTGTTCGATTCCCTCCAGAAACACCTACTGTGCTGCCCGGAGTTTTGCAAATATCTTAGCTTGCTTTGGTAGTTAAAGTAATTTCTGATATTTCATGTCTGCCTTCGTTAACATTGAGATAAACCGGCTCAAGTGAGCACAAGTTCCACTTTTGTCCCTCTAGTGCGCCGAAGTAGCATAATGACCTCGTTATACTCGGCGAACATGGAAAAATTCGAGTTCCGTACACGACGCTCTGTGCATTTTCATTATTTTTGGCC
Source organism: Angiostrongylus costaricensis (assembly GCA_900624975.1). Lineage (NCBI taxonomy): Eukaryota > Metazoa > Nematoda > Chromadorea > Rhabditida > Metastrongylidae > Angiostrongylus > Angiostrongylus costaricensis. The sequence goes on along the minus strand of UYYA01004782.1, from coordinate 5,067 downwards.
GGTTCAGTGCAATCAAACTTTTTTCTCACTTCGCATCGTTTATGTTACGTAGTGGAGCTTGTCAATCAACATTTTAGGATAGAAGAATCGAATGCATTGGGAAAAACAACGATACGAACAAAGTCGATGAGGGAAAAGACTTCACTACAGCTTATCAATTAAGGAGACACTTTTGTACTAGAAAAGCTAGAAGCGTTGAAATTGAAGGCGTACGTGCAACATTTTATGCACTGGTTTTTCTACAGAATTACGCATAAATCGTAGTTTACCAATTTAGGAACAAAGTTCTAATTCCCAGCACACTACTTCGCTTGCTTCAATGTTGGCTGAGGAATTCAGTAATTTTCTACAACATTTCGGTTTAATGTGATCTCAATATTTATGTAAGTCTAATTTTTTTAGAGCGAGACATTACCGTTGATAGGCATGGTGGTGTGGTAAAACACGACGACGGTGGCGAGTTATTCGGCAGACCTGGGAATATTGCGCACAACAAATCTATTCTGTCAAAAACCACCATTGCAAACACAGCGCTTATGGCGAATGCAGCCGAGAGACGGTAATTTTTCTCATCATGCAAGCCATTGTTTAGTGACTTATTAGAGTGCAACTTGTTTTTAATTGACTATAGAAATATGGTGATGAAGTTTTTTCTCTTAGTAGTCACTGTTTAGTGTTAAAGGCGGGAAGAAGACAGTTCGTTTCGAACTCAGTGAATTGAGCACTTCAACATCTGGCACTGTGAAGAAGCAGTAAGTTGTCTTTCTGTTTGTCATTCTTGTTATACTGGGCAGTGTCTATCTACAGTTATCATTTTTTCGTTTTAATTATGACTAAATCCATTTGCTACTTTTATTAATTCCCAAGATCGACCATTAGCCTCGGCATTAACCAATAAATCGTTGTTTTTCTTGATAAGCAAACACAAAGCTGTTATTATCTATTTATTGATTGTAGTTAGCGGTTCAGCGGATTTCGTCTACTTCAGAGTAAGTCAAGGTCTAGTTAACCACAACCTAGCCAACCAGTCACTTCCAATACCTCAACAAATAAGTCACAATACCCAGTTTTCAATCGTATTGAATGTTAAGCATTTCATCGAAACGTAACCGCTCTCAATGAGATTTCCAGTGACTATTCAGCACACGAAGTTGACATTGATAGATGAGTGCCTCTCTTACGTCAAAGTATGAATCTAAGATATTGTGTGAGATCCCGTATCATAATGAGGATGTTTTCTCCGCGATTCATTTTTGGATTCTTGGAATTCTTCTAGTGTTTTAGGCGCTAACGTATTTAGATTTTTGCAGAGGATGATAACTTCTAATTCGAGATCTACTCCATTAACGTCTCTGTGTTCTGTGGGCTCACAGCAGATTATTAGGTTTATTAGTTTTGATTTTTCTGATTAGGCGCTCTCTTACACAGGCGCAAAGTGGTCCACTTCTTTCGTACACCGTACCGATATTACATAGATGCTCAGTGGAAGGAGACTCATGAGAAACGATGTGTATGTGAAGAGGCTTTTTTTTACCGGAAGAATTGGAACTTAGGCTTCATGGTTTTCTGCTGATGCTGTAGAGATAAATTTAATGATGCTGAGATATTTGCAAAACTCCGGACCGTAGGTGTATGTGGTGGGGAAAAAGAAACGTCCCCCACTGCATACACCTGCGGTGCGGAGTTTTGCAAATATCTCAGCATCATTAAAGTTATATTTCGCAATATATACCCTGCCGTTAAAAAGAGTAGGCAGTGAATAATAAGATAAAGCTGTAGAGGTATTTCGCTGCCCAGGTTGCAACTAGCATGACATTTCCTTTCTCTGAAAAGCTCGAGTCGGCCAAAACGTTAGCTAAAATTAATAGATGGTACAATAACAACCTTGTGCGTATTACAAACGAAGGTTATTTTATACGTTTAACCCATGTTCCACCACGCCGGACCTTGTGTAGCGGCAACGTTTGCACATAGTTTTACTCTTGTCAAGACGTAAGTTGTTGAACTCAATGCATGTCGGTTAAATCTGCCAGCTAAAAAGTGGCCGTGCCTTTTTTTTGTTTTCAATTTCATAATTCCGAATTTACCTATATATCTTCACTCATACCTGTGGCATATTTTCTTTTTTCTGAGTAACTTTTTTGTTATTCTATCTTTTCTTCTGTTTTTTTAGAACATTTATAATTGTTGTGTAATAAAAAGCGCTGATCACGAGGCCAATCGCAATGTTCGGCTCTCCATAGTTGTTTTCTTAAGTTGATTTTACTTCGCACTTTTGCACACTTCCCAATCTTCACCCATTTCGTAGTAAACTGGTGTTGAAAACTTGTGGTATCCTCAAAGAAACATTGTTAATAGGAACTCTGCTAACTGCGCGCTATATTGTGTCGACTTCGAAACACCGTAGAACTATCGTCATTGAGTTCGAGGTATCACATGCTTTCTTCACCGAAAATAGTCCCTGCTCCAGAAGAATAAAATTATGAGAATTAAAAACAAACAGAGTCACTTCACGGAAAATCCTCAAAACATATGTTTTGGAAGAGGAATCGATTCAACACATAACGTATAGCAAGAGAATACTGTGCTGGAAAATAAAAAGACAGGTAAAAATGTACGGGCATCAGCATATACGGTAACGTAAGTGTAGGATAACATACATAGAATATACAATGTACTCGAGCACGATGGAGAGAATCAGTGGATGGGTGTTTGGAAATGCTTTTTCATTCTATCATTTTGACTTTATGGTTCACACAGCCCTCATATGCACGAGATCAGAAGAATCGCGTTAACTAATGAGAAACCAGTCCAGTCTCTAAAAAATTTTTTGGCTTTTACTTTACCTAGACGTGTTGCAGATTTCATTCGGATAGAGAAAAATCTTCGACTCAGAGCGATTGTGAACCTATGCAGCTCATACGGCCATCACTGTTAGTGCTTCCATTTAGAAGAAGATGCAAAAATAAAGACACCGAAGCAACTAGTCGAAAACGTCGCAGAGCAAGAAGAGGGAGGCTGTAGTTGAGAAATCGTCTTTTGTTCTATAATTAGCCGCCATTGTGTTCAGTTGTATTTCGTTTCTAATTCTTTCATTATGTTCTAAACTGAGGTATATTGTCTGCCCCACTGACAATATTGCTATTTCTTATTTCATCGCTATACTTTTTCTACATGGTGTGCGCATTCAGTTACTGAGTATGCTGTTCTGTGAATATTAATTTCTGTTAGGCTATGAACGTGTGAAGAAAATACCTCTTTGCGTTTTTAACAATCGTTTTGTTACTTGCACACCTTTTTTTAAAAGTTCAGATGTGGTGATTGTCTTTTGATGGGCACCATGCTAAACAAGTATCGAGACCCACTACATCCTTTTTTCGCCCAGAAATGAACCTGTTATCGTCCTATGTGACCAGTTTTACAGTCGCAATAACTCAATATTTCTCTGAGGACCAAGAGACTGCGCTNATGAACCTGTTATCGTCCTATGTGACCAGTTTTACAGTCGCAATAACTCAATATTTCTCTGAGGACCAAGAGACTGCGCTTATGTTTAGCAATGACGCTACTTTTAGAGCATAAGGGAAATCGAGTGCAGAATGCTATATAAAGAAAGAAAGGGCTGCTAATGGCTTTCAGTGAAGTCGAGCAGATATTTGTTTGGTGAATACAACGAGGAGTCCATTCTATGTCTTCATGCTTGGAACCCATGTGAACGATAAACGTAGAAGAAGACCGATATTGGTCACGTATTTGCTACAAGCTGTGCCGTAGTAGGTTTCATGGTTCTGTTGGACTGATTTCGGTCCATATGAACGATAGGCGCACCTGTACAATGTGGGAACGTGTCAATAAACATAGATCCGATTTACTGAAACCCTTCTAAGCTTCTGACTCGAATTGCGTGAAATTTATTGAGAACTTTCCACAATCAATAAACTGCACCTACACAACCCACAGAGCCATTTTCGAGTTTTACCAACGAGGAAGTGCGTTCGAAAGGACAATACTCTCTCAAATTTAACGCATTTGATCTAACGTCGATATGCAAAATAGAACTGGGAAATATGCGATTAGTGGTAGAAGGTTAATCAAAGTTAATCACCTCTCTGCTCGCTGGATGTGCTTTATGTTTTGTCGTCGAAGGAGTAAGGGCAGTTTTTCCTATAAATTTTACAAATTCCGGCGTTTTCCTGTTTACGAGCTAAGCTGTGGTGCCTGAATCTGTCCGAGTGCCGCACTTATTTAACACAAACCTTCTCGTCATACTCGCTATGAGTTGATATTAACAAATGTTGCTCGACGCGTCCTCCCCGTACCAAGGATCTCATCCTTTTTCTGGTTCTCTTCTTCTATCATTCTGTCTAATTATGTTAAGTGCATGTTTGTCTAAGTGCTTCTATGTATTGACCTTGGTTTTTGGAACATTTTGAATGTTTAGTGAAGAAGAATACACTCACATATGGCAGAAATAATTGTGTGCTTCATTTATAGACAACGATGTCTTTACGAAATTTGTCAGTTGAAATGCAATTCATTAGAACCTGTTTCTGTGGCTTGGGAAACCTTTTCTGCTGCTTTGTCTTGGCTGGTATTTTGAGTACCGAAAGAAACAAATGGTATTTTGGTGAACAGGAGGTGATAGTTTTCCTAAATTGAGCTCATGCTTGTGGCTATCGCCTTCCACTAAGATTTTTATGGCTGGAAATTCCACTTTGAATTTTCCATGAATTTAAACTTTGAAAAAAGCGTTTTTATACACTGCACTATGGAGTAAGGCCTGCCCTATGGTGTTGATAATACTCATGTCCTCAAATACTCTAATTATCTTCTTGCTTCATTTATCGAAGTATTATCAACGGTAATCGAACTGATACCAGTGGTGGCGGAGTCCGCCTAAGCAATGTGAAATGCTCTGTGCGAACTGTTCTCGCTGAAATCATTCCCATCTACACAACGATGTCTTTCGTTATCTCAGATGGTCAATAGCGCAGTCTCTTGGTCCTCAGAGAAATATTGAGTTATTGCGACTGTAAAACTGGTCACATAGGACGATAACAGGTTCAT
>UYYA01004781.1:40644-65205 GCA_900624975.1 Angiostrongylus costaricensis | reverse complement strand
TTCCGGATGCGTACGCTTCGCTGTAATACTGTAAAGGCATGGTTGGCCCAACTGTGTTTATTATTTTGATGAATACTAAGGATGAAAAGCCTGGTGACATAATATTGAGAATCGAGAGTTATTACAGCAATTGGTTCTCGTTGATTTCCACTTTTTCGATCACTCCTTTATTTTTCTGAAGATAGATAATATCACATTCGAAAACATGGAGCTCTTTTCGTCTCCACTAGGAAGAGGATGAACAGATTATGCAATTCGTACAAAACTACTTCAACTCAGCCTACAACACAGCCTATGGCACTTCGTGTTCCCAGCCTTTGATGATCTCATTGTGTGGAAATGAAGAAAACATCAATGCATTTAGCAAGAATGTCCACAAATCAAAGCGATATGTACATCTGCGTTTTATTCAAGGTTCAGCGACACCAGTATATATTCAGAGCTTCGGATCTCATCTCTTGTTTGTATGGAACGGGATGCTCCTAGCATCGTCCTTTCGACTGCGCGCTCGATAACGAGTGATCATTCATCCCGCTTAGGCAGCCACCAGATTTCTGATGCATACGTTAGGGCAGGAGTACCGTTGAGTCGAAAAGGTGGGCAAGGAGTCGGGAGTTCTTTGTCCTCTTTACTACATCCTCGATGCTCTTGAAAGTTCCCCACGCCGCTCGTTTTCTTCTGCTCACCTCTGGAGTTAGGTCGTTCGTCGTATTGATTTTCCGACTAAGATAGATATAACTAGAGCATTCAGAGATATTGGTTCCGTTAAGCGTGAATAAGCCATATGAAAGCAATACGTTCTTCATGAACATTGTTTTTGTGAGATTTAGTCGAAGATCAATCTTTCCACAGGTGTTATCAAAGTCGGCAAGCATACGTTCCGCTTGGCTAATGTTTGGTGTTACAAGAACGACGTCACCAGGAAAGCGAAGATGATGTAACTGCCAACCATCGGTTTTCGCTCCCATATTATCCCATTCCAATGTTCGCATGATGTTCTGGAGGGTGGCGGTAAATAATTTTGGCGAGATAGTATCGCCTTGCCTAACTCCTCTTTTGACATCAATGTTAATATCGTTGTAGAATGGTGATATCTTCGTTGTGAAATTTTTGTACAGCTCACGAAGAATCTTTACGCACTGAGTAGGGCCTCCTTGACTATCAAGGGCTTCCAAGACTGCTTTTATCTCAACTGAATCAAAGGCCTTCTGTAAATTGATGAAAGTGAGACAGAGCGGTCTTTTGTACTCTCGCGATACTTCAGTGAGCCGTGTTACCGTGTGGATGTGGTCCATCGTACTAAATCCTCTTCGAAACCCTGCTTGTTCACATGGCTGTTCATCGTCTAGTCTTCTGTCAATTCTGTTTAGGATGACTCGAGTGAAAAGTTTGTAGACGACAGATAGTAGGCAGATTGGGCAACAGTTGCCGATATCGTGCAGGTCACCCTTCTTGAACAATAACACGGTCTTGCTGGTCTTCCACTGAGTAGGAACCATGCATTCGGACAAGTAACGTGTGAAGAGCCGAGTTAACGTGTTTAGGAGAACTTGCGGAAGGTTCTATAGGTGTTCTGGTCTTATCCTCTCCGGCTCTAGTGCTGTTCGATTTTTCACCGACGAAATGGCATTTCGGATTTCGGAAGGGAGAACCGGTGGTACAAAATATCCATACTCCTTTATTTCATATTACGGAAGGTGGACGTAGCTATGACCTTTGGACTCCTGGTCAGCCCGGTGGCTGAACCGGGAAAACTCTAAAAAATGGAAATTTTGCCAGGGCCCACACAACTAGTGTGGATGTGGTCCATCGTACTAAATCGTAATACTAAAAGGGACTAGCAATCAAGGTATCTAGGTATCTAAATTGCTACACGTGTTACCCCACCTTTGTAAACAGACGCAAATTGAGGTAGATGCAGGTTCTCTTTCTTGAGCGTTAGATGTTGAATCCAGAGGCTGTCATATATCGTTAATTCTGCATTTTTTAGTTGTTCATATTAACTTGTTTTATGAATTGTTTGCATACTCCTTATTTACTTGATACTTGAACTGCCCGTCTTCACTGGTCGTGCGGAACCCAGCACAATCATCACCTTTCGGAGATTTGCTAGTTAAGCCGTTGCGGTTCCCGAGAATCCCGGGATCAGCCTGGTGAAGGTCTGCCTCAGGTCGTTACCACCACAGGCAGTCGCAACCTTTGTGGTTCAGAGGGAGATTTGCCACCATGCGGCTTTGATACCAGGACGGTGGTGAATACTGATGTTGGCTTACTCTTAGCCAGGCTTCCTAATGGAAGCGCCGAACTCCTCCTCAGCTTGGGAGACCATACTGAGGAGTCGAAACTTACCGCTGTACATCGCAGTCCGACACCCAGGAACACCACCCACCCACGATAAAGCTGTAAACCGTTGGGATGTCTTGATATTAGCACTTTTTTAATTCGTTGTTTCGCGCCTGCCATCCAAATTTATATCGGTTTCGTATTTCTTCATAAGCGAATTTGTAGGTAATGGGTTCCATTACCATGACAGCCGTCAGCATTGTCGAGGTGCACCGACGTGACTAGAATTCCTGTTGCCATGGGCGAACTTATGGCCATTATTCCCTTTGGATCGAACCATTTCGATAGAATAACGCCACCCTCACCACCACCACTTGCGCACCACTCTGTTTCGTCTAAACAATATGGTATGTTTTATTACCTCAACAGTGAATAAATAAGTAAAAAATAGATGGATAAAATAGTAAATGAATGATAGATGAATAAATAAATAAAAACAAATGAAAAATGAAAGGGAATAAATGACGAAATGGGTAAAAAATAGAAATAAATAAAAGCAAAAGATGAACAAATAAAGAACAAAAGCAAATAAATGTGGAAATAAACAAATGAACAAAAAATAGTAAAAAATTAAAAAATAAGAAATCAAAGCGCAAGCAAAGAATGAAAAAGGAATAAAAATCAATGAAAAATCTAGGAACGGAAGTAGACAATAAGTAGGTAGAAAACAAAGAACTGGAATTTTTCCGAACAAGTAGTCCAGTCATCAGTGAGTGCGCACCACCCCTGTGCTTATTCCTGCTACATGACGATTCGTAGGCATTGCATGGAGTGTGGGTACCGTACCTACAGATACCAGCTATATATGTTAACGATTTATTTGCACACAACATATTAAGTGGTATCCTTTAAAATGTGCTGGTACTATAAACACCGAAACAAGCAGAACATCCGTTGCGAAACAGCTTCGAATGCCACTGCATGATGAGTCATAATAACGTGAAATATAATAACAAGAGGTATACACACCGTGGGTACCCTATAGTGGAGCAGGCTATTGTGGAGTCCCGTGGTGCTCAAGACTTCTCAGCTCCCTGTTTGTCGAGAAACCATTGTTTTTTGCCTAAAACCCAGCAAGACAGTGACCGTTAGAACTGGGAGCCCTCTCATAAAGTAGTGTACTGAAATTGAACGTCTAGTGCCATGTGTTGAGAAATCCGTGGGTGGGAGAACAGGAGAAATCTTCGGCTAGTGTTGGCTATCGACACGGCAAACACAGTTTAACCCTTTTGGCTATGCGTATTGACTTCGATATGTACGCATTTCCACGTTTAGGACCATCCGTCTTAACTTCAATGCGTTGGATTTTTTCTGACCTATTTAGCCACACAAAGGTTTTCGACAGACTTTTTGTAGTCAGTCGGAATCGTGTATAACATAATAAATAATGAATAAAACATAAATGGAAATAATTAAAGATTGATAGAAAAGAAATAAAAACAGAAAAGTTAAACACAAAAAACATAAAAGCTAGACAACGAGTAAACTGAATAAGAGATGAATAAAAACATATAAAAAATTATTGAAATTAAATGAAAGTTAAACGAAAAGAAAATAAAATTTAAATAAAAATTGAGTGAAAATTGAAGAAAGACAAAAATGAATCAATTAAATAAAAATTATACGAAAACAGGTAAGAATTAAACAAGAATAAATAGAAAATAAATAAAAAATAAATAGAATTAAATAAAAAATAAGTAAACAAAAAATAAATCTTTTAAATTATTTTTGCTATGTTATGTATTATATAAATGTATTATCATTATATAATTACATTAATTATTATATTACGTTTATCATATAGATTATTTTTAAAATAAAAATTAATGGGAAATAAGCGAAATATGAATAAAATTAAATTAAAAGTTAATGAAAAAAACAAATTAATGAAATTAAATAAAAGTTAAACAGTCCGCTTCTAATACAACACCGTGCTACCCGAGATTTGATCACCTTTAATCGATTGCCTACCGCTCTACGTAGTAGCCATGAGAGTGCAGTCTACGAGGTACTGAGGTTTGGTGGTTGGACCATTTTTGGTTTCCTGGGGTACGGAAGTTCGGTTAGTTGGAGTATGTAGAACATAATGAATAAAAATAGAAAATAAATAAAACAAATTTAAGAAAATATAAAGGAAATTGAAAATAAGTGAAATTAACAAAAAATTAATAAAAACAAGAAGTAATTAGATATAAATGAACCAATTAAAACCAAACAACATTAAATAAGCAAACAGCTAATAAAAACCGAACAAAAATTAAATAGAAACTAGATAAAATCAAATAAAATTAGAGAAAAATGAATAAGAAACAAAGAAATTTAAACCAAAATTGAATAAAATTTAAATTAAAAATGTGTAAAAATTGAACATTTGAATTTTGAAAAACAAGAATTGAAAAATTGAAAAACTAAGTAAAAAATAGAGAAAAAAATCGAATAGAAAATAAATGAAAAATTTAATAAAAACGAAACAAAGACTAAAGGAAAAATAAAAGTAGACAAAAAGCAAATAAAAATTATATACAAAATAGAAAGTCAGGTAAAAATAAATGGACGAAAATGAAATAAAATAAAAAATAACTAATAAAAGATAAGCAAAAATGTAATATGAATTAAATAGTGAACAAAAATTGATAGAAATGACTTAAAATGAAACGAAAATGAACAAAAAAATAATAAAAACGAACGAAAACAAATAGAAAATGGAAAATTTGTCTTAGTACCTCTTTGCTTCACGGTGTATGATGGTGTTTCGCTTTCAGGGTAGCATGTCCAGTCAACGACGTCATCGGTTCGGATGTGGTGAAAGACGTCGAGTCACCAGAGGCCTCGACCATGAATATGTGTGCAAACGTTTGCTCGCTGGCAGCCACTGAAAAGCTCGAAGAGAACGATCATGCAACATTTGAATGGATGGAATTCATCATCGTTGTCTGAATTATCGTTCAGTGATCCTATGAACGATTTACTGTATGACGTGCATCCAATGAGCCTTGAACTATTCGTGTTCTAGTCTATGCTCATTTAATATTAACAGAAATATTTTTGGTTTAAATTAATATTTAACATTTTGCGCACATTTTGAAGTGGTTGCTTATATATTTTTCCGTTTTCTAAGTGCTAATGCCGCACCTGTAGTATCAGCATCACCTGCTGCACCCTCTACTAAGTGCTAAGCAGTGAAATATTTCCACATCCATCATTTTTCGGGAGCCATTACAACACCAGTGGGCGCAGTGGTTGGAGGCGCCACTGCGACACACACGTGGAATCGACCCTCGCGCCCAGGGCGCACCAGGCCTTCCATCCCTCCGGGGTCGGCAAATTGATACCACGCTTGTCTGGGAGGATAGCAGCACTGGCTCGATACATCGGTAGACCACCACGAGTCATTATAAAGGCCAGCTTTGCATTCAATCACCTCCAACCATACTCAATGAAGTCGAATGCATGGCGCATCCTTCGAGTATTGATCAACGCCGAGAGCTTTATCCTCTATCCTTTATTACAACACCACCAATGCTATTCACAGTACGATTAGTCGGGCATGAAAATAAAGCTATGTTTATTCACAATCTTAACTCTTTTATTTACTGCCTTTTTCTTCTTAATGGCAGGTTATGTTTCGAATTATAACTCCTATGAAATGTTGAGATATTTCTATTTCAAATATCTCAGCATTTCATACGAGTTATAATTCTAAACATAACCTGCCATTAAGTAGAAAAAGGCAGTAAATAAAAGAGTTAAGATTGTGATTATAACTAAGCCTCAGCTTAACTGGGTTCAATGCCGATATTGACTCCCCAGATCAATCCCGTTGACGGGTGATTGCTGATGGCAAAAAGATCGATAGAACTAGCTGAGAGACATGCAAAGCGAAGGACCCGGATGGTGTAGTGGTGAAGTGCGCTGCTCCCCGGTAAGGACAACAGCGCGTGTTCGTTCCCCACTGCATACACCTGTGGTCCGGAGTTCTGCAAATATCTCAGCATTTCATACGAGCTATGTTTATTATTTTTTCGAACAAGCAATAATTTAAATGAGATTTGGGTCATTATTTCCGGAAATCTTGTTTAAAGCCTATGGACAAACTCCACAGCTCTCAACGAATAAATGATTGTGTCACACCTATTGAGATGTTATGGTTCGTTCACCCATATGATCTGTCGTTCTGTTGAGCGTCGACTGACTCGAGTACGCACTAGTAAAGTTGCCACTCTCTGTCACGTGGAAGAGTAGTTCAACAAGTTTTGCAGGCTCTAGAGGCTAGTTGAGCTTCATACCGTTCTCCTAGGGTTTGGTGAAGAACTTCGGCAATCGGGTCGGTAGCCTTCCTGTTGCGGGTTTGAAGTCTCGGGGAATCCAGTCGTTTACGGATCTCGTCCATTGGTTGTCACCCATACGCACTACGTGTCCCACCCACATTTTCTTCGACAATGTGTGTGTAGAACGGCATGTCCAATTTTTGAACTTTGGCGTTGGTCGAAATCGTAGTTTTCCTTTACGCGTTCTATAACGCTGAGTGATCCTTCATGTTGCTTGCGTATCGACCATATCTGACGCGTACGCTAAGGCAATGCAGAATCGCGGAGTAAAGAAGTTGGGTGTTCTTTGTTCTTCTCACTGCTTCCTTGGCGCTCTCGAAAGCTCCACAGACAGGTTCCTTCCTTTTCTCAACAGTGGATCGAAGTCGCTCATCATGTCGATTTCTTGACCCAGATAGACGTAGCTGGTGCATCCGTATATATTCATTCCATTGCGCCTGAATGGGGTGTACGAAAGCTGTCGGTCTCCATGGGCATTTTTTGTGAGATTTAGACGAAAAGCAATCTTTCTACAGGCGTTATCAAAGTCCGCAAGCAATTGTTCCGCCTGACTGATGATTGCTCTTACAAGAACGATGTCATCAGCAAGGCAATGATGGTGTACTTTCTAGCCATTAACTTTCATCCCCATGTTGTCCTATTCCAATGTGCGCATAACGTTCTGGCGAGTGGCAGTAAATAATTATCTCGAGGTGGTATCTCGTAGCCTAACCCCTCTTCTTACTCGGTGTTTCTATTCTTCTGCAATGCTGATATTTTGATAACTCGAAAGACCGACTTTCTATAAACCTCGGCATAGATAGTTGATATATTTATTTATGTGATCTTATAAACTGATCTTCTTAAGCTGACGCGAGGTTGGTACAGACCTTCGTCGTCGTTGTCATTGTTTTTGATGTTATTGATCGACGGCTGATGTTTCGGCGACTTCGTCTTCCTCAGAGCCTGGACGTATTCAATTTAGAATGTTTTTATTATTCGGTGGAAAAGAAAGGTTAAAGTGTTAATGAAGATCAAACTTTCAAATAGAAGCCATATTGAACAGAAAGGCCACTCACCGTGATGTTACGTGCGAGACTGGCCCACACGTAGTTCACGTGGGGTCGCGAGCAAGACACGCCCCGGGGTCAAAATAGCATTTTGAAATAGAGCGCCAGGTCAAGCGTGATAGTGAGGTATTCGTCCTTCTGGTTCATCTTTGGATTTTTGAAATTTATCCAAAACGCCTCAAGAGTTTTGCGCGTTGGTGCTTTTGATTCCTGCGCTAGGATCCGCACGTTCACTTCAAAATCATCGCCGTTATGCTTTTGTGCCCTGATATTTTGATTGTGGAATTTTTATATAGCTCATGAAGGATCTTTATACTTTGAGTAGAGAATAGCGCTGCTTGACCAAGGCTTCCATGACTGCTTCTATCTCAAATTTGGCAAGCGACTTCTTTGAATCAACAGAGCGGTCTCTTTCATCCTCGTGATAATTGATTATCCTTTTCATCATGTATATGTGATCCATTGTACCAAATTCTTCTCGAAATTCTGCCTTGTTCACATGGCGATCGTTCGTCCAGTTTGCTGTATATCCAGCCTACTTTATTTTATATGAGGCAGGCTACGTGGCTATTGGAGAAAGCTGAGTTGTAATCGCGAATGACTTGCTTCATCACTTCTCCGTAATCTGTAACTATTCCGTCTGGGCGTCGAAGCTTTAAGGTAGTGTCTATCGAGAGCTGATACAGAAGATATTTCATTGTTTAATTGCCTCGTTTTTACTTATCAAATGTTACGTGTTTGCTACCACACTATGTTCAGTGCTTGTTTTAGATGAAGTGAAAACACATTTCGTTGTAACAATGATGCATTATCATGTAATAATGTATAATCAACCACCAACACATCGTAGTCATGTAAGAAACAAACAATTATCGACGGGAAAACAGTCAGTCAACAATTTCTCTGTATAAAAAGGCATCGCCGAGTGAGATAGATGGCCTCATTTAAACCGTACTTCTCGTCAGAGGGTTCCACTCGACGAGACCATGGACGGCACATCCCTAGGATGAGCACCTTTGGAGAGTCGTCTAGAATCAATCCGATTGTGAAGAGAAAGAAGACCTCGAAAATGCAGGTAGCATCGCTTTTCTTTTCTCTATTTGTCTTTTTTGCCTTTTTGTTCCATTTATTTTTGCCTTGCTCATTTTCTAAATTTATCTAGAAAATTTGTCGAGAAAAACAATTAAGGACCATTCTAGTGAGTGTTGAGCAAAAATCGAGAAGAAGGAGAGAAGAGGGACGATACTGAGTGCGATTAAGCGACGATGGGCTACTCTATGGAGGTCACACGGTGTAAAAATAAGTGTTCAATGTGAACTTTCCTGCAGCAATAAAAGCCGTTAAATTCCACAGATCTTTGCCTAAAAGACAAAGCTTCCTTATTTTACGGCGACGAAAGTCTGATTTTCCGGAGTTCGTGGTCTATGCATCTACCACTTTATTGCTTCTAATGTTACATTTCGAACATGAAGCGAAATGAACAAACGCTATTTCGACGAAGATGGCATGATGATGTTTTCCAGTGTCTTGTTTCTGTGCTCATCTTGCCCTTCGCTGTTGGAAAACAATTTAAATATCATTGTTAGTTTTTTGAAAGTTAGTTCCAAACGCACTTGAATTGGGAAAGACACAGACCGAAGAATATGCACGTTATTAGTAAGATTGAGAAAAGTTCCTTTCATGGATCTGTACGTTTCTGAACTCTTTATTTACTGTAGTGATCGAGAAATTATCGTCGGTTATTGAAAAACCAGCGTCCTCACGAACGCGTTAAGCTGCCAGCATGCAAAAGAAAGACTAATGTGACAGTGAAATTCCACATCGCCAGGCTGTAGTAGCAACCAGTAGGATCACCGAAGCTTTGAAAAAAGCCAATGCGTTTGAACTGAGTTGAGTTTTTTGTAACAACTTCGTGCTAGTTTGTCAATGTTTCTGCCTATTTGTATACCTGTGTAGAATATTAATACATAGATGTAATGACGGCCGAACAAAAATCTACTGTCGCTTTCGTTCTATCTCCGACAATTTTTGTGTTTCTTTCAGATACGACACTAAACAACAATCATCCAAACATTTTCGTCTGGTTAAGGATGGCATTTACAGTGTTTAATGAAACTGGCGTTGTATGGCGTTTTACAATAATGATTGTCACTGCTTCTCTGCTCTAAATATTTCATAGCCCACAATTTGGAGTTCTGAGAGGAATTCAGTATGAAGTCGTTTTCATGTATTCCTGCGGTTACACTCTGATAAAAAAGGAAAAGAAACAAACCTTCTAGCTATGGAATACCCTTCTAGACGATTCGGTCTATTCACTGTTCTTGCAATAACGGGGAGAATCCTGTACAAGGTTAACTGGTTTGATTTTGCACTCACAAGGTTACCTAAAATTCCGGAGTTCTGAAAGCGATGAAATCGTTGAAGGCCTTTCTCACATGATCGTTGTTGGTGAAGCAACAAAAGAATCCCTTATGCGAATGAGAATTTGTGCATCAAATCTTATCTGCTGAGGTTATGAATCTGCTCAGCTGAGCGGATAGTGTGTTGCTTCGCCCTTTCAACGCCCTGAAGAAGGCGAAACCGTCGAAACATCACCCACTGGTAAAAATATCTTGTTATCGACAATCTGTACATTCTCAAAAAGAAAACAGTGAATTATTGAGCAGTGTTGACATTAATAGAAACTCGATCCATAGATTTGCCAAATTTCTTCTTTTACTGGTCCAATTTTATTAAGTAGTGGTGGAAGAAAAGTCTACAATGTTAAGTCTTTATTTCCTGCCTACTATAATTTTTTAGCTTTTTATTTTCAATTTTCAATACCGCTGACGGGTGACTGTCGGTAGCAGCGTTAGGTACAAAACTAGTTGAAAGAAACGCGGAGCAAGGGCCTCCGTGGCGCAGTGTGTAGTGCACGAGCTCCCGTAAAGGGAAATCGTGGCTCGATCTGGCCAAGCGTTCAACTTATGAGATTACCTCAGCATCGTTGTGGCCATGTTTTCTATAGTCCAAAAAATCGTTAATGAACGGCTTCTCTTCGATTTGACTTCACTAAAATCCGTGATTCTTTGGCGAAAGGTCCTATGAGTACTCCGAACGATGCCAAGACTCGTACTTTCATTTCATAAAAATTTTTAGCACTGCAAGACGTGTCATCGGATCAAAGTACCTCCTCTCACCTACCTGACAGTGATAGCAAATGTTACTTTAATAACTTGCCAGAACAAAAAAATTACAGTGGACAGTACCATCTACTGAATGAGAATAAGCCTCGTTTTTGTTGCACCGAATTCCAGAGCAGAGTTTATAGCAAAGTGCTCTCCACTTTTCTTAAATCTACACGACCTCCATTTGCCACAGCTTCTTGAACGTCCTTTTTTATTTAGCAGTTCTAAAACTCTATTTCATACATATCTTTTCCTTCTACAAGCTCGTAAATTCTTGCGTGTTTGTGTGTATGTCTGTGTGTGCGTATATGTGTATGCGTGCGCGTGTATGTTGTGTTGTTGTTACATGTTCAGCAACAATCTTCATCTCATCACGCTCTTAAACCGCACTAACAACGACACATTTCATCTGCATCTTATCTAGCCCTAAAGAGGGCCTCTTGGCCAAGTATATCGATTGCTATAGACTTGACTATCCTCCGAAACGGCTCAGCGTAAGCCCACGGCGTTACAGAGCATAGACCACATCCACAGCCATCACGGTTTTACCATCGCTTGTACACAGTAACTCATATCATCCCTTATAACGTTCTCGAGGAACACGTTCAGTAATTCCCGAATTTCATCACATACAAGCCCTATGGTGCGCATCACTGCAGCGCGACGTGCGAGATGATGAATCGCCTGCTTGGTAATTTCTTGCATGATGTTCCCGAGCACTTCACGATAGCGCTTGACGCCTCCTTTGACTTGTCCTTTCCCTCCTTTCGGCGCCCAGAAATGTTCCCAATCACAGGATTGCAGACAGCAGTCGTGTGAGAGAACAGTGAAGTGAACGCCTATTGTAGTGCTGCGCTTCGGGTCCTCACGCTGCGCACCCAGCCTATACCCAAAGGAGAATGTGAGCTGTTTTTTATTGGGAAACCCTAAACTAGGAGGGTTTGTGGGCGAAATGAAATAAAAATTGCATTGTGATAGAGCACTGAAAACAACCAACCGCTAGCTCTGCTGTGAAAAACCATAACTTGTTGAAAATTGGCGGCCGAGTTCTGAGCGTTTCCGTTCCTTCCCCAATGCAGTCGATCTCCATATTCCAATCCTATGGTGCTATTCTCTCGACAGAGCCAGACATCTCGGCAGCCGTGCCATTCAGCTTAGACGGAGCCGACTTTAAACAGAAATTGGATGAGGACAACGAGCGATAATATCTAATTTATTACTAGCCATGGACTCCTATTCCTCACAAAAGCAATTATTTTTCCACAAATTTCTTATGGTTTTAGTAATTTCTAGTTCCTCTGTTGGAGCTTTCATACCTCGTGAATACTTCTTCTATCTTACAGATTTCTTCCACTTAACATAGCGGATGTTTGACAAGTCACGGCAAATTTCTAGCGCTTCCGTAAATGCTCAGACCTCGAAAAAACGCAAGAAGTGTCATTTCCTTCGTCTACACATTAAAATCTAGTAGTTTCTAGCGGATTTGCTAAGAGATGCGAACCCGTTAAGCTTTAAGGTATATGTAGCACTCGAAACCACTTGACTAGATTGGAGAACTTTCAGTACCCACAGCAAAGAAAAGCTTGTCAGTAGAGGCACAACGTGATCCGACTCCTTTTCGAAAATACAAAAACCGCAAAACGTAAATGAAAATGAAGGCAAATNGCGTCGTTACGCCAAATAATTATTCATGCAAACATTTCGAAACAACGGAGAGACTCCGAAGAGTTCTTTCGATTACGAGCATCTCTCCTCAGTGCCTAAAGCGTGACTAAGCAAAAGCTCCAACCATGGATTTTACTCACCTTCAAATTCCAAATTCAAAGGAATGTAAACATTTTAAGTAGCTTTCGTTTGGTCGTGCTGATATTTTTGGAAAACTCCGGATCTCTGGTGCCCGCGGTACGAATCGAATACGCCACTATTACCTTTTCCGGATGCTAACGAGTCCATTACGACACCGACACGAGTCCTTTTTTCGACTTTCTCTCACCCTCGTTTTCTTCCTGCCAATGCCATCAGCAATCACTCATAATCAATATCGTTTAAAAAAATGGCGAAGAGCGCTCTAAGGTTTGGCATTCTTTCCAATAATTTGCGCAATCATATTAGTCTTTCTGAAAGAATTCGATGAAAGCTCATCTTGTTCTCCTAATTCTTCTGACCATCAACCATTAATACTAATCACTAATCAATCAACTGTTCTTTGCCCAATAATTAGTAGTTAAACCAAAACGCTTTGCCAAAGTGGCGTGGTTGTTAAAAACATGGTTCGGCTCTCGGGTTGCACGACTCCTTTAAGCACTGCGGTTAACTCGGCCCACGGTTCATCAACGCTCTTTAAACTCTGGAAAAATTGCTGGTGCTAGGAAGCAATAGGCGAAATGCCGTTTTCTTAGTGTTTAGCTAGCAAAAAAATGCTAAGAATATTTATTCGTCTGACGTGTCGGTGCGTCGCCTTTTTCGGATGCGGACTGATTCGTGTCGATTGCTCACAGCCGCTCAATCTCTCGATGTCGGTTTTTGCAACCGTCTCGAGTCGGATTCAGTAGAACTGCCCGAATGATCCTGAATGGATCCTCGAAACGAACAAACACTAGCATTAACTTCAGCTGCAACAATTGTTTTCGACTCCACTTCTTATCAAATCGCTACGAAATTGCTAATAAATAAACACTGTCAACGGCGCTGATCACTTTAGCACTTCCTCACTGCGGAAGACCACAGTGGTTGCGAATTCTTCCCAATATCCATGCACTGACCCTCAGCTGACTCTTCGTTCTGTTCCACATGACAGGAAAGATCATTGGCCGTACGATAGAGCGGTAGATGACGACTCGCACCAAC
The DNA here is from genome assembly GCA_900624975.1 of Angiostrongylus costaricensis. Classification (NCBI taxonomy): domain Eukaryota; kingdom Metazoa; phylum Nematoda; class Chromadorea; order Rhabditida; family Metastrongylidae; genus Angiostrongylus; species Angiostrongylus costaricensis. Next base: position 51,471 of record UYYA01004781.1, on the reverse strand, counting down.
ACCTTTTGTCGTGAACTCAAGCACACATATGAAAACGCAACCAGCTTAGTGACATAGAACTGGAGAACTCTTCAAGCAATCCACTACTTTATGATATTCTTTTCAAAATAGGATTAGTGACCAGCGAAGGTGACGACGGATGATTATCAACAAAAAATTGACAAGTTATATGTCAATGCAAAGAACACCTGCTTGTTTGAATGCTTGAATGGTCATTCACCACGAGTTACGCGCTCTAGGACGTTTTCCTTCGTTTGATTGTCGCACAATCATCGCCATTTGTGGTAGCCTACTTCGGACACGGTGAACTTTTCCATGTGCTAATGCGGTGACAACTACGAATACATCATACCATCGTCTAGTTGTCATTCGTGACGGGATGCACATAAGAAGACCACTGATTCGATAGATAGAGTTTATCGTGAAAACAGCTAGTGGAAAATGTTGTTTGTTCTGTTTGCTTTTCGTATAGAAGGAACCCAGCTGAGTACACTAGGTGGCAAAAAAAAACGGCAAAAACATCAATTCACCTATGCGACTCTCTTAGCAAACAAGGAAAGGGCAAAAAATGAGCAACTCTGGCTGGTTTCCCACATTGGAAGCGCCTAAAACGTTCACATCGCGTTCTTCGAAAAGTTCTCGAACAGATATGTATGTATGTGTTTAGTTCTACCAAACTTCCAGTTCACCGCCGCTAGTGCTAGAGAGACAATGCCGACATTCCTTATCCCCAAGGTCGAATCATTCACCACGTTGCTTTTGAAACCAACGTTGCACTGTGCGTTCTCCAATGCTTCCTAGGCTCCATAGCTCATCAATGCTTCGAGCCCTGCGTACGTACGAATTTGAGGTTGAAAAGTAGTTTTGTCAACATTGCTCTTTTGACACCTGAAACTCAAATTCTCGAATCTAGTCGAGAGCATAACTGACATTTATGCGGAACTTTGACATTTATGCGGAACTTTGATAGTATGCTCTTCAAGACAAATCGAATCACCCCATCAAAATGAGTTCTTGTTAAGGAACTCATCTCCTATGCGCTGATTTCTACGTTACCGTTTCTTCCGAATTGAGTGGCTGAAGTTGAATTCAGCTATTACCGTTGAAACCAAAGCCTGCGGTTTAAAATGTATCATGTGGTCAGTAAATGTATCAGTAAGTTGTTAGTTAGTTAAGTTAAAATAAGTTAAAATGTATCAGTAATATTTTGACGGTTTTCTTCGTACATGGTGATGTCGGCTAGAACCATTCCGTAATCCTAAAACTGCTTCCACCTGCACACGATGCGTTTTCGATGCTCTTGTAGAAGTACATTCGCAAAGTGCACCGTGTGTATTTCGCTGGAGAATAACCCGATGCTCTCAGCCACCATTGACGTGTAAAGTGATACAGGTGATAAGGCTTACATAACAAAGTGATTTCCTATCTTCTTTTCTACTTAAAAGACCAATTGCTACCCTTAGACATACTATCTAGAAACTTTGAAGACAACCGACACAAGCAGTATTTTAAAGATTAATAGCAAGCCACCTGACATCATTTATTTTTATGTAGAACTAAATTCTTTGTGTCTCGCAAAACCAGAGTTCGAAGAGAAATTTCCCCAACGTTCGCTAAAAAGAATTCGCTGGAAAACAATCAAGGTTTGCAAGGTATTTTCAACAAAAATGCTTTGGCATGTTCATTCAGACTACTTGATATACATGAGACGAATTTCGGATTTAAAAACAGATATGCGCCGATATTTTTAGGAGGCTTTTTATTCTGCAAACCCCATTGATTTCTAATGCTTACATGATTTTTGTTAGGTATTACAGCAGGCTTATTTCAGAACAGGACATTTCTCTGTTGGTGAACATCCGCTTGTCAAACCTTCGGCTCGACTTACTTCACAGATGTCTAGAGTGGCTGTTCACATTTTTACACCAGACGCAAGTGCAGCATCACAAAATCCTCAATGGTTTATTGGGAGAAGCATACGACCACTATTCAGTGTGGTTCTGGAGGGTACGATGAACCAATCACAAAGGATACTGTCTTCCGCAAACAACANCCGAGTGACACCCGACGGTATGAGGCGTTACAATGATTTTCTATTACAATTATCATAGATATAGAAAATCAGTCCTTACCTGCATTCTAATGAAAGCAGTGCTATGGCGCTGGCATCACCGTATCACCGTAGTTGTCGCTCATAGACATTAAGTGGTAAAGCAGAAAACGATTATCCATTCAACTGATAGTAGCGCACACGAGATAGTAGCTAATTTCATGACAAGCAGCTGGTAAAGGATTTTGCAAGCACTCTCTCTTCGTTTCTAAGTGCCTGTTGAAGCAAACTAGGTTTGCGGTGGAATGTCATAGGAAAATAACAGATGAAACCTGGGTGCAAGAAATTTTGAAATTCCACGCTTTGCATATCTGCATGTGATTGCGACTGATTTAGCACTTTTATGCAGCTCACTCCACACGATAACCTCGATCCATCGCTGCGATTATAGTTGAAATAACAGTTAATTACTACTCAAATTTCCGGTCAATGAACTAGTCAATAACAAGGTTTTTGTAATTTATTGAGTATAGACAATAACACTTCACGCTCCACACCTGACATCAGATCTGCATTGAAAAACGTGTCAACTAAGTGCAAAACGTGTGATAACAAAAACTGTCTACCCGAGGAAACCACAAATGAGAATGACCTCCATAAAGTTGATATATTTATTTATATGGTCATAAAAACCGATCTTATTTAGCTGATGCGCGGTTCGCATAGGTCTTCGTCGCACTCGTAACATCACGGCTCTGAGGAAGGCGAAATCGCCGGAACGTCAGCCATCGGCCAACAAGAACAACAGCGACAACAACAACAAAGAGAACGACAACGACCACGAAGGAAAATACCAACCTCGCATCAGCTAAAGAAGATCAGTTTATAAGATCATATAAATAAGTATATCAACTATCTATGACGAGGTTTATAGAAAGCCGGTCTTCTGACCTCCATAGAGGTTATACCTGTCATAATGTCTCTCTGCGTATGAGTCCTATGAAAGTCATGTGGTCGTGTAGTCTACGTAATTGTATTTATTATTCATTCATGTGCAATCAAAATAAAGAAACGTATAAAAATTCCTGATTAGATGGGAATTTCCTTCTGATCGCCCAATTCATCAAGAAATCTCACTTAATTGCCCGATTATGACCGGATTGTCTTCAGACACGGACAGTACAAGCTGAAAGAATGCTTACTACTTTTTTATGAGCAGCATAATAATCCTTCGGCAGCAAATCTATGGTTATAAGAACTAACAAAGTCGCAATAAAGGCGTAATACAAAGAGCAAGACTATATTATGTCTCAAAAACAGTGAGAGGATAAAAACTATAGAGCTCTCGGCGTTGATCAATCCCTGAGTGATGTGCCATGCATTCAACTTCATTAAGCATCGTTTAGAAGTGACTACTTGCATATCTGGCCTTTACAATAACACGCGGTGGCCTACCGATGTATCGAGCCAGTGCTGCTCTCCTCGCAGACAAGTCTGGTACCAATTTGCCGACTCCGGAGGGATGGAAGGCTTGCTGGGCCATGGGCGCGGGATGGATTCCACGTGAGCGTTGCAGAGCGCCTCCGACCACTGCACCGCACGCGCCCTCTCAAAAACAGTAGGAAAATTTATTAGTGAAACTATGGATGGAAAATCTAACGGAACAGACATAAAGATACAAACATGCGACGAATCATTACCATGAGTGTGGAAAAGGTTAGGAATCATCCTTCTTATACACTTACATCATCACCATTAATGCTTAACACTGCCATGGCTACGGTTATAATCATGGCGGTGTTGGGACGGCTCGTTGATATAGGAATACCAAGTAGTTAGGACAATTCGGTCGGAATTAGCTGCTCGCCTTTGTGTACGCCACGCGGGACTTCTTGTGATAAGCAGTCGCAATGCCGGACACCTCAAACTTGGGTAATTAAACCATTAATCATAATTATACAACAATCATAACAATACAACTCTACAATTAATGCAACGATGATACGGGTAATGAATAAACGCAACCTAATCACTGGATTTAGGCTGCTTATGAGTGAAGAGATTGGCATATGACTTTTACTACATGAGATGGAGGTGAGGTACGAATGCGGTGACTTGGGCAGCATTGCTGCGACATGAGCTAGCTAACCGTGGAGGAGCCGTTTATATACCTTTGCGCTGGGCAGGGTCAGATTACAGTAGGCGGAGTCGGGCTACAGTAAGCAGAAGGACGGGTGCTGGGAACATTTCTCAAGCCTTGCGATCTGATAGGGCGATATTCGAAGCAGAGGACCGTAAGTGCAGATATTTTACGAGATAGGCGCCAGCGAAATGTTAGACATACGGCTATCAGATCGTCATGAAGAAAAGGTTATGGGAGAAGCATTTCAAATGTTTGGAAAGGTTATCAGATCGTCATGGAGAAAAGGTTATGGGCGAGGCATTTGAAATATTTAGAAAGGTTATAATTGATTTACATAGAGGACATTCCAATATTCGTGAAGAATGTTCTCTATAGGCGGTGACGAACACCAACAACACAATTCGCATAACCTGTAATTCTTACGATAAAGAAAAAAGATTTTCTAGACAAACTAGCGCAATGTTGAAACATGATTGAGCAAATGTCGACGGAGCTTAGATTTAGTTGATAACATCCATGTCTCATTTGTTCGACAATCCCATCCTCACGTCAACTCTTAGCCGGCTGAGATTTCCAGTCGGTAAGCATTTTAGAAAACACTTAACACGGCAGTCACCACGTTTCGGATTCCTTTGATACGACATGCATGCTTTAACCTACAGCCTCTGAATAAACAAGTCACTTGAACGACCACTAGTCCTCTTCTACTCCTCCCAGTCGACAATCAAAGTTCCCCATCATACTTCATTTGTTCGAAACAAATACCACCAGAATTTTTGTAACCTTCGCCAAGTGAGCACTTGGGGAGGTACTCCTTGGTGGGGTCGAAGAGGGAGAATTAGATGTTTGCTCAGTTAAAAACAGTTTTAATGCTTGCACAGCTTAAAAGTGCCACTAGAACGTGCCTTTTCTAGAAATTTCATTACAGGTTTTAACTTCAGTTAAGGCTGCAGATAATGGAGGAGGGCATCAAAATTAATGATGCCTCTCATATATAATATATCAAAGGGTGTACGTAGCGCAGTGGTCGGAGGCGTCCCACAATACATAGGTGATCGATCCTCCGCCCAGACTCACCAAGCCCTCCATCGCTCCGTGGTCGGCAAATTTGTCCCAGACTTGTCCCAGAGGATACCAGCACTGGCTTGTTACATCGGTAGGCAATTGCGAATAACTGGGAAGGTTAGATATGCATTCAGTCACCTCTAACGATAGTTAACGAAGTCGAATGCATGGTGCATTCGTCATGAATTGATCACGGCCGAAGGCTTTATCTCTTTATTTTTTATTCTCATACAAAGGATAAAAAGGCTCTTGGCGTTCGTTCATCTCTGAGCCATACGCCAAGCATTCCACTTCATTAAGCATCGCTGGAGGTGACTGAAAGCATATCTGATCTTTACAATGACACGCAGTGGCCTACCAATGTAACAAACCAGTGCTGTTACACTCTCAGACAAGCCTGTTGGTGAGCCTGAAGAACGGTGACGGATCCCATATGCATTGCAGGACCCGTCCGACCACTGCGCTACACGCTCCCCTTTTCCCATATATGAGTGAATATTACTACATGTATACGGAACGTAGAAATAAATTGGTCCAACGTAGACCGTAGAACCTTCTGCTGTCAATCCTTACACGTATCATTGTAAGTAAACAATGGTTTTGGTTGGGATCTAATTCTCTACTACATTAATTTGTTTTGGACTACTGAAAAACCTTACGCTAGTCCTCACAAAAACACTAGCCAAGCTGTTTACAGGTTATCCGTCAGAATTCAAGGCCCCTACTGAGAAGAAGACCGGAAAGGCGATGATATTTTCCATGAATGGTGATCTCCACGACATTTGCAACTATTGCCCAAACTGCTTGCTGTCTGTCGTCAACAAACTTTTCATTCGAGTCATCCTAAACAGGACTGACAGGATGGACGAAGGACAGCTATGTGAGCAAGCAGGGTTTCGAAAAGGATTCAGTACGATAGACCAAATCCACACGATAACAAGACTCATCGAGTAACCCAAGAGAAAAAAAACAACGCTCTCTTTCATCGGTTTAAAGAAGGTTTTCGATTTAGTTGAGATAGAAACAGTTATAGAAGCCCTTGATAGTTAGGGAGTCCCTACATAGTGTACAAAAATGCTTCGGAGCTGTTAAAAAATTTCACAACCAAGAAATCACCAGTCTGCAATTATATAAACATCGATGACAAAAGAGTGGTTTAGACAAGGCGATACAATCTGGCCAAAATTATCTACCGCCCGAGAATGTCATGGGAACACTGGAATGCGAAAATATGATGTGAAAGTCTATGGGCTGCAATTATACCACCTACACTCTCCTTACGACATCGTTCTAATAACACCGAGCATTAACTAGGTAGAACGAATGCTTACCTACATTGATAAAGCCTGTGGAAAATTTGCTCTTCTAAAAATCGCAAAAAAAACGATGTTCATGACAAGCGGAGTGGTTTCTTATGCCCAACCTAGCTCAAGGTTACGGATATCTCCGAATACTCCAGCTAAGTTTATCTACGTCTTGAAATCAACATCACGAACGACTTAACTCCAGAGTTGAGCACGAGAACGCAAGCTTTCAGAAAGTTTTCGTGAGCTTCCAAAAGCATTGAAGATGTAGTGAAGACAACAAAGAACACCCGACTCGCTGTCCATCCTTTGAACTCCACGGTTCTTCTTGTCTTAACGCATGGGACAAAAACTAGATCGCTACTTAAGTAGCATGAAAGTCCACTCAGTGTTACTGAACGCGCTTGAAAAGACGATGCTAGGAGTATCCCGTATCACACAAGTGTGGGAAGTGATCTGAAACTCCCATGTACGTCAAGGATCAAAAAGCAAAGATACCGCTCCATACGATAAACTGTTGGAGATAGGATGGGCCAAAAACATTATACATATTATTGACAACAGATAACCAAGAGCAGTTAGTAACTGGATTCCGCAGGATATTAAACGCGAACGTGGAAGACCACCGAACCGATGGTCATTGTTCCTCACGAAAAAGTTAGAATGAGGATATATTGATCAAAGAGTCCCCAGAGCGAGCAAAATACACTGGGCCACTCTTGCACGCGACAAGGAGAAACAGAATATTTATTGGCGCCCAGTCGAGTCAGTCGAGGATCAACGGCACGACAGGTGATACAGGTGATTATGAGAAGCCGTGTAGCTTCGCGATGCACGGGTTAGATACACTTTACAAAACGAAATAGTGGGTTGGAGGATTACGTTTTCTCATGAGCTCTAGTTGTCCCCTCTAACTCTCGATAGTATCATTGTACCTTTTTGTTTTCTGAAATTGAAATTCCTTCTGCTGCGTCAAGTTTGTGGTGATAGTAAACAACAGCCTTCTAACGAAAATATTCTTTACCATTTAATGTGTTCGCTTTTTGAATAAAAAAAACCCGTAAAATGGAAACTGAAACGAACGAGAAGTGAATCGAGTCGTGAGAAGGAACGGAAAAGTGAAGAGAAAAAAACAAAGAAATGAATCAAGACAATGAAAAATGAGAGGAAAAGGAAGTGCGAGAAAAAAGAGAGAAAAGCAAAAGTTGGATGAATAAAAAAGTAGAAGATAAAGAAAGAATTGAAGGAAGATGAGGGAAAGAATATGAAAAAGAGCGAACTATGGGCAAAACTATTCCATTGCTAAAAGAACACATACTGTTAGAGTGAAGCAACAGAGAGTTGAAGAACCACCAGAAAGGAAATCAAGTGAACTCGTCCAGACATGAAAACTCAGCCAACTGTAATGATCATTCTGTGTGCAATGTTTCTGCAAAAGCAAATATAAACGATGAAGTTGAAGCAAAAGCATCCTGGTGTTTTACAACAGTTTCATTTTAATGCTAGTAGTAGATTTCTAGAAAACTTATGTGAATCCCATCATTTTTTGACAATCAACATCTCGCTGGGAGCTATTTATAGTTTTTACGCGAGACCTCGTTGGGCCTTCGGTTCTCACAAATATCATTCTTTTCATGAGCGCTTCACGTTAGAAGAAACTTTACAGTTAGACTTTTCAACAAATATTTACCACGTTTTGCTCTAAATGACTAATTTAATGAGAAAAAGGAAACTCTAGGTACTAATGAATGTGGCCGTTGTCCGTTGAACGGCCTTACCGACTAGCAAACTTCGCCACGTTCGAACCACTAATAGACCAAATGACGAGCAAATACAACAAAAAGTGGGTCGACTCGCTTATAAACGTAATCACGAGATATAAACAGGATACGGTGAGTAGGTTTGCGGAATAGGCACAACTACAGATCATCAGTGAGCTGGAAAAATCGACGAAACAGATTGTACTCAATTCCCAATTTCTTATCACGATTTCACGTTCTCCCTGGTACTTGCTCAAAAAACATATAAGCCATACCATTATTGATAAAGATAAAAACGACCTCACCTTGTAGCATGATGCATATAGGTGCATCAATTATTGCTGTACGTGTACTAAGGCTCCGAACTGCTTCAGTTTGCTTAACTTTTCAAGTTCAGAGAATAAGAGAAATCTGGTTAGTAAGTTTGTCGATCATTCGCAAGCGGAACAAGAATGTTTTTAATTCAGTATTCATCGCACAATGATTAACGTTACGGCGAACTTCGTTTTCCTAGCCTAGATAAGATCACATTAACACCCATCCCACACTCGGCCACTACTGAGTTTCCGGCCTTGACCAATCCCATAAGGATGATTTAAGCTCTCAACTCTCTCGTGGCATGATAGAGGTGTTTGAATCAGTATGTGGCCTATACGAAGACTTGTTAGTATCCAGTAAGTGTTTTTTTTAGTCCCAGAATAAAATGATAGGAATTTAATGACATTAGAAGAAAATTAGGCCTAGGTCGCCTGGCGTACACATCAAAGCAGCTCGCTACACTGTGTCGAATATCATCTGTATCAGCTGTCCTCCCTTTGATCGTTTAGGGCGCCAGTAAATCTTCCATTTTCCCCCGTCACCTGCATGAGTAGTCCGTTGGGTTGCGCTCGCTCTTTGTAGCCCTCTCCTCATTTGTATGACACGGGATACTCCTAGCACCGTTTTTACGACTGCGCGTTCTATAACGCCGAATGACCTTTCGTCTTGCTTACGCAGCGTCTAGGTTTCCGACGCATGCGTTAGAGCAGGAAGTATCGTGGGGTCGAAAACGTTGGCACGGAGTCCAGTGTTCTTTATTCTCTTCGCTAAGTACTCGTTGCATTCGAAAGCTCCTCAAGCCGCCCGTTTCCTTCTACTCAAGTCTGGAGCTAAGTCGTTCATTATTTGACTTTTTGACCTAGATAGGCGCAACTGGAGCATTCGAAGGCATTCGTTCCGTAGATTGTGAATAGGAAAAAGGAAAGCAATCCGTTCCTTATGAACTTATGTCTTTGTGAGACTTAATCGAATACGAATCTTTCCACAAGCGCTGTTAAAGTCGGCAAGCATTCGTTCCGCCTGAGTAATGCTTGGTGCTGTAAGAACGATATCATCAGGAAAGCGAAAATGGTGTAATTGCAGTTCATCGATTTTCACTCCCATGTTATCCCACTCCGTTATTCGCATCACCTTCTCTCCAGGTTGACTGGAAACGATTTTTGCGAGGTGGTATCGTCTTGCCTAACTCCTCCTTCGACATCGATGTTAATATCATTACAAAATGGTGACACCTTTTGGTCTGCCATTTTTACACAGCTTATGAGGAATCTTTATATAGTGAGTAGGGACGCCCTGGATATCCAGGGCTTCCAGGACTGCTCTTATCTACACTGAACCAAAAGCTTCGTCAAAATCGATGGACATGAAACAGAGCCGTCTCTTGTACCCTGTACGCTATTTTCAAGCGAGTCTTGTTACTGTGTACACGTGGTCCATCGTAGTGAATCCTTTTCGAAGTTTACTGACACGGCTGTCCTTCGTCCAGTATTCCGTCAATCCTATTTGAAGCGACTCGAGTGGAGAGTTTACAAACGAAAGGCAGCAAGCAGTTTGGGCGATAGTTGCCGATATCGTGGAGGTTACTCTTATTGAACAATAACACAGTCTTACTGGTCTTTCATTGCGTAGGAGCCTTGCGTTCAGACTGGTAATGTGTGAAGAGCCGAGCCAGTGTTTTTATGAGGACTTGCGGAAGATTCTCAAGGTTTTCACATCTTATCCTGTCCGGTCGTGATGTTGTTTGATTCTTCGCCAATGAAATAGCATGTCGGATTTCGGAAGATAGAACCGGTGGTACGACGTATCCATCCTTCTTTATTTCATACGAGAAGAGGAGGGCGTGGCGATTGCGGAGATCCTAGCAGTAATTGTGAATACTTTTTTCCATTGCATTTCTGGAAGCGTAACCGTTCCGTTTAGGCGTTAGAATGGAATCCCGGCTTCACGTCTACCGTGCGGATCCCAGAACTCCTCGCATTCCATTTGTTTCCTCGCATCAATTGTCCACGAAGATTTTCCAACTTTTACGTGTGGCTTCGGTTGCTGCTTGACGACGACTTTCATTTCATTTTGAATGTCGTAGAATGGTGGCCGAGCAGTTCTCCCTGTAGTCCTGAGATAGCCGGGCTGGAGCGTTCTCAACTGGATTACAGAGAGTGATTATATATATATATATATATATATATA